>CM030359.1:318808369-319073328 GCA_017893485.1 Hemerocallis citrina
GTAAGATTGTCACATATGCATCTAGAGAATTAAGGCTGCATGAGAAGAATTATCCTACACATGATTTGGAGCTTGCAACTGTGATTTTTGCCTTGAAGCTTTGGAGGCATTACTTACTTGGAGACCGAGTGAATATTTTCACTGATCACAAAAGTCTCAAGTACGTGTTCACTCAGAAGGAGCTGAATATGAGGCAAAAACGATGGTTGGAATTGATGGTAGATTATGATATCAGTTTGCATTATCATCCTGGTAAGATTAATTTGGTGCTTGATGCTTTGAGCAGAAGACCGGTTGCCATGGTTCTAACAGAGCAGAATGAGCTTGTGGAAGCTATGACAAGGTTAGATTTGGATGTGGTTTTTCCTAGTTTCGAGCAGAGTTGTATGGTGCTTCAGTTACAGTCGTCCTTGGTGGATCAGATTAAGGAGGCACAGTCTGGTGAAGAGCAATTACAGAAGTTTCGAGCTAAAGTCGAAGCAGGTTCAAGGACTGATATGGTTATTCATGAGGATGGATCTCTCCACTTTGGGACCCATCTATGTGTCCCGAAAGGGAAAGTCAGGCAGAAGCTACTCGAGGAAGTCCATCGCTCGCCATATTCTATTTATCCCGGTGGTATGAATATGTACCGGGATTTGAAGTTGCATTTCTGGTGGCATGGTATGAAGAGAGCCGTGACAAGATTTGTGTAACCTCTGTTTTTCATTTTCTGTATTTTGGATGTATTTTTTTTCTTTTTGAGTATTTATTCATCTTGTATCCCCTTTGTGAACTGTGTATTTGGATCTTCATTATCTTTATATTCATCTATTTTTTTTGTCTCTTTTAATTTGATCTTCTTGATTCTATTTGCCTGCCATTACTTCATTTCTGGTTGTTCGAGCTATTATTTTTCATTCTCATTAATAAATTGTTCATGTCTTATTTTATTTATTTATTTTGTTCCTATCTCATTATTGGATCATCCTATATTTATTGGATCGTATTAATACCCTATTTCTATTTCTTGTGGATCTTTAAACCCTACAACCCATTTAACTAAATCATATTCTTATTGGGTTTAAAACCCAATATCCATTATACCCATTACCCTACCCGTCACCATAAACCCTAATTTACTCCTTCCTATATAAACCTACCCACTGTTTAACCCTAGTCGCTACCCTATTCTCCTTTCCCCTACCTTCGAGACCCTCTGTTCCCGCTCATCAACCCATCCCGATCAACCCCCCTTCACTCCTGATCCCCTAGCCAGTCGTCCCTTGCTCTGCAGCGCTGACCCTCCTTTCCGTCTACTCAGCCCAACCACAGCACTGCCCAGTCTCCCTTGCCTTCCTGTCGTGCTGCCAGACAACAGCACAGTGATGCCTTGCCTCCTGCGGTGCTGCCCTGTGCTGCGTGCTCCTCCCGATGACACAGCGACAGAGACAGCGGCCTCCCCGCAGCACCTTTCTTCCCTCCTGATGTCGTGCACACCCCCTGCTGCCCTCTCTTGTGTGCGAGTTTCGATTTGTGTGTGCGTGTTGATCTCGATTTGTGATTGCTTGTTCGTGGCTTCGTTCGTCGTTCGTTGAGTTCGAGCCCGGAAAACCGTTTCCGTTATTCTCGCTTTTTGGATCGTTTCCATCATCGACTATAAGGCAAGTAACGTGTATACTTTTCTGTTACATGTACAAGTACTAAATACCACTTGTAATTTAGTTGTGTTCTAGAGACAATTCTTGTGCAAAACTCCTGTTATATCTTGTCTCTATGTGTTGACCCGTCCGTAGTCATCTCTAGTTACACGCATGACATGAAATTTAACTTAGATCTAATTAATCGCCATTGCATATATGTATGTTGGTTGTGAACAATAATATGATGTGTGAATCTTGCATGCTTGACGAGTACTGGTAGTATATTCTGTTGTAGATCTGTTAAACACCCTATACCATGTTGCTTGGACATCTAGTATATCCTATTTCACACTTTGTTTTGATTTGGATGTGTTTCCTATGACTAGTTGATTTTATGAATGAAGATTAATTCTGTCTTTGTTGTTACCCCGTTTTTGTTCAGTATTTAGACCCTATTAAGGCCAGTATATGAAAATTATTTGTGAATATGAATTATAGATAAATTTGTCTACTTTCCAGAATTTCTGACAGATCTCAATTTCGATTTATGAGTTGCAAGTTATGGCTATTTTACTACAAATGTGTAGAAAAATTACAGATTCGGTTTTATATGAATTCTGTATGGTAATTTATTTTTATACTGATGTTATAGATCATATTTTGATCCAATATTTTTTTGAGTACAACTAGAGTTGATTGGTATTAACCCCTAACTTTTGTGAATTTAGTTGATGACTAATATGAACTATTTTATGCTTGCAAACAACTACTATACTTGTAGAATTTTCACGCTGTTTCAGTAAAGAACCTTAATTTCAACCTGATTTTATTTGCTGTTTATAAAAACTTTGTGAATAAGAATTGTAGCCTACTGTATCTATTTTATCACCGTTTTTCCAGGTCTGGGTTTCGATTTAAATTTTGTAATCTATTGTTGTTTTCGTACTGCTGTGTTTATGATTTCAGATTTACAAAATTACTGTATCTTGCTGCTTTCTGATTTTATTTGACTATACTATATATGTTGGAAAATTATGAAACTTTATTTTTTGTTACTAGACATAATAGGGAATACCCAAAATTTTTCTTAGATTTAATTAGTAATTTTTTCTGCCGTTTTCCTGTTCATGAATACAAGCTCCTGATTTCTGGCTGAACATGTTTTCTAGATACAATTCTGTTTTGAGTCCTATTTTTTTTTGAAATACCATGACTTATATATATTTGCTGGATTCGGCCGGGAGTCTATTTTCCAGATTTTCTGACGGATCTAGGTTTGCATGTTTGTGGCAACGGAAATCCCAGATTTGGTGCAGTACTGTCTTGACGTCCTAAACTAGAATTTTCGTTGTCCTACCCTTTTATGAGTTGTCTTTCATCTGTACATGTTTATCTTTTAATCTGAACCTATTACTTATTTATGCCATGTTATTCTTGTCCTAATTCTGTGACACATACATGTCTGTTGACAATAATAACAATTAACCAAGCCGAGGTTAAGGGAAAGATCTAGTAGTGGATAATATAGAAATATGTACTTGGAAGGGGTCCCATGTTTCCCACATAATTATCTGTTATCTGTTACGTGTTCATGACTACATGATACAAAATTCTGTTATCTGATTACCTGACTGCACACTTTCCTATAGGAAGGTGTACTCAGAAGAGAACCCGTAGGTTATATCTGTATGTATCTGTATCTGTTATCTGATTATCTGTTATCTGATTATCTGATACCTGTGCACACGGTCCTATATAGTCCACTACAAAATCTAAACGCAAACTTGTTTGAATGTAGCAACCATGTGGTAAATGGATGGGACGCATGAAGTGCTAACTAGATAGAAATAAATACAAAATTTGACATAACATGACACATGTTACATGCTACCTAATTATCTGTTATCTGTTTATCTGTTACATGTTACCTGACATCTGTTATCTATTTACCTGTTTGCATGATACTTGAAATCTATTACATATTACCTATACCTGTTAGCACACCATGTTACTTGATTCTGTTTTTTTATTTATGTTAGACATTCTGTTTTGCAGTCATATCTACTCCATGCTATGTTTGTTTCTGTTGTCACTCTATCTCTGCTTATTTCATTCATGTACTTGTGCCTGCACTACAAGCGTTCCATAACTTACACTGACGGGCATTTTGTTTTCTCTTTCCTTTTCCTGCCATTGTTAAAATTGCATATTATGATGATCAGCTGCCCGATGGAGTAGGTGATTAGAGATTTTATTTGCTGGAGTTCTTGCTATTATTATTATTTTCTGTTGCTTATTTTGAATAAATGTCTCTGCTACTGGGATTATTTTTATTGAGCAGTGTGACCCAGAATTATTGACTTGTTTCCAGTTCTCATTTATTTGAGAATTATTAAATTTTGTTTCAAGATAATTTTGTTGGTATATTGATTCATTTATGCATGCATGATTGATTTCTCCTTATTTACTTCCTGTTATTCTTGTAAAATGTTGTAAAAATCCTAACAGCTTATGGATGATGAAAATCATTCACTGGACTTAGTCACGTATCCGTATTTCGTATTCCTTTTTGGGAAGCGGGGCATGACAATTTGTTTCGCAGTGTCTGATCTGTTAGCAGGTGAAAGCAAAACATCAGAGGACTACTGGACTTCTTCAACCTCTTCTTATTCTGGAGTGGAAGTGGGAGAACATCACCATGAATTTTTTTGACTGCTTTGCCTAGAAGTCCCAAGGGTCACAATGTCATCAGGGTGATTGTGGATCGCTTGACGAAGAGTGCTAATTTTATTCCCTTCATAGTGGGTCAGTGTACGGAGAGCCTTGCAGAGAATTATATGCAGGAGATTGTCAGATTGCATGGGGTCCCTGTCAGCATTATATCAGACAGAGATACTAGATTCAAATCTCAATTCTGGAAGAGTCTTCAAAATATTCTTGAGAGTAAGCTGAATTTTAGTACTACATTCCACCCATAGACAGATGGACAATCGAAGAGGACTATTCAAACATTGGAGGATATATTGAGGTCCTGTGTTTTCAGTTTGGAAGATCTTGGGACGATCATCTACACTTGGTGGAGTTTTCATACAACAATAGCTACCAAGCAAGTCTTAAGGCAGCTCCGTATAAAGCTTTGTATGGTCAGAATTGTAGATCACCAGTGTGCTGTGATGACATTGGTGAGAGGAAGCTTTTGGGGCCAGAGTTGATCATGATGAATGTTGATGTAGTGGCCCAGATCAGGAAGTATCTACAGGCAGCTCAGGATAGGCAGAGGAAATCGGTAGACATTCACAGGAGGCCATTGGAATTCGAAGTGGGTGATCATGTGTTCCTCAAGGTATCACCATGGAGAGGTGTTATCCGATTTGAATGTGGGGGAAAGCTAAGCCCTAGATTCAATGGTCTGTTCGATGTGATGGAGCGAGTAGGCAAGGTAGCCTATAAACTGTTGCCGCCGGCTCTATCTGGAGTGTATGATGTCTTCCATGTCTCCTAACTCAGGAGGTATGTCAGGGATGACAATCATGTTATCGACTACTCAGAATTGTCTGTTCGACCAGATTTTTCTTGTGAGATCCGTCCGGTTTTGATTTTGGACCGACGTGAGAAGATTTTGAAGAATAAGGTCATCAGCTTGGTTCGAGTAGCTTGGTGTCCTCACTCGCCTGGTGAGTCGACTTGGGAGCTTGAGAAAGAGATTCAGAAGAATTTTTCCCATCTTTTTGTGTAGTTCTTTACTTTTCTTTGGGGTTATCCTATTGTCACTTGCTTAAATTTCGAGGACAAAATTTTATTGTAAGGTGGGTAGGATTATAACTACCGTTTTCGTTCTTTTTCTTTTTCCCTTCATTGTAATATCTTTATTTGTAATTGGAATAAATACTCTATATTTCCTTGATCATCTCAATTAAATTTTGTTCATGAGCTATTATTTTCTTCGTATTGGCTTATCTATCTTGTAGATTTCATTTTGTTGGATTGTGATTATTTTATTTGATCCATATTGTTTTCAAACCCATCTCTTATTGAACCCAAAAACCAATTGCAATTATTGCTAGACCCAAACCCATTATTATTGGATCCTAGCCCAAGAACCCAACAACCTAATTGTATTCTATATATACTACCCTAATGCAAACCCTAAAAACACAAGCCTAAATCTCTAGCCGTCTCTCTCTCTCTCTCTCTCTCTCTCTCTCTCTCACTCACTCACTCTCTTCTCTGCTGACCAGCCCAACCAGCCACCTACCCCAAGCACCCATCTGCTCCACCTCCAGTGACCTTTCCCCTAGTCGCCGAGCGTCGCAGCCCCAAGCTGCGACTCCCGAGGCACCCTCGACGCCTGCTTTCCCTCTCGACCTTGTTGCCGACCAACCACCGAAGACCACTTGACATCTCCCTATCCCGTCGCCAACACCTCCATTCCCGTGCGTCAACCACTCTGCCGCCAGTCGAAGTCACCGTCAGTCGCCAGCAATAGAGACCCCCTTGCTACCTTGCTCTAGCAGATTTTTGCTGTGGGTGCTGTGAGCTCTTGTTGTTGTGTGCCATTCTTGCTGTGTTTCTCTTGTGCACGTCATGTGCACGTATTTCTTTGTGGATTCGTGTTCGTTGCTCCGGGATTCTCATCCCATTATTCTTTTGTATTCGAACTAATCATCTAAAAGGCAAGTCACTTTTCTCTTGAATTGAATATTGTATCAAATTCAAGTTTTTATTAAAATTCTTGCATATAGATCCTAATCGTTTATCGTATCGTATACTATTGTTTCTCTTTCGTTGAGTATATTGAGGGTTTACACGAGCTAACCCAAATATCATCGACTTCGTGCCTTTGTTGAATCTAAAAATTGAATCTTGCATGCATTCATATAGTATTGATAGTAGGGTTTATTCATACAAACAACACACAAATAAACTGTCGAAGAATTATTTGCTAGGTTGTGTGCTTGAATGATCGATTGATGTTTTGTTGTTGTTAAACTAGTGTATGTGTGTATTATTAATTATGTTTACCATGCTATTGTACCTACCATGTTGATTATAAGATTTATTGACTAATTGAACTGGAACCCATCATGTTAGATCACTTTATTTCTTGAAATATATTGAAAATCTGTATGTTTACTGTGTGTCTGGAATTTGTGAGACATTTTCGACCTAGTATTTGACATCAAAATTAATAACTTTCTGAATAAGAGTTGTAGCTCTATGTCTCTAGTTTTCAGAACATCTAAGATATTTGAATTTCGAGTTGTATTGCAAAAGTTAAGATGATTTTACTACTGCTGCGTTTTATTTCCACAATTTCACATTCATGTATGTCTTCATATTTAAACTATTAAAAGGCTAAGTTAATGTTAGAATAATGCTTTGATAATTTTCAGAATGATAGTTAGCATGATTAGGAGTCCAATGAATATTTTTGATGAATTTATAATTGATTTTTTGCTGATTCTAAAGATACAACAATTTGTTATCAGTTTTCAGTCAGAACATATAATCTGTAAAGAATGATGTATTTAGCCTAGCTACTGTTGTTAGATTTTTTATTTTAAATATGCGTTGGAATCGTTGGAAAGTCTGGCTTCCATAACTTCTGATGAATTCAGTTTTTGATTTCTGTAGCAGCAGAAAAACTGATTTTTGTATAGTGACCTCTTGCTGTCCAGAATTGTGTTTTCAGATTTCCTTAATATAATTATACATATATCATTGTATTGCATTAATTGAAGTGTATATATTGCATTGCATGATCCTAATGTATTATTGTCATCGTTCTATTTGTCCCATCGGAAGTTATCATCCTATGTTCTTCTATTGTTACTATCGTTCATATAACACTTCTAAATTGCATAATGTATTGTTTACATCGATAAAATAATTAACAAGATGGGGTTTAAGGGATTGACTTGAGTAGTGAACAGTATAGAGACTGTGTCGGCCATTGTTTTATCGATTGATTGTTGGAGTGCTGACTACATCACCATAATCTTTCGTGTATCGTTTCAGTGTATAATTTTAGTGTATCGTGCAACAAAGTTGCTATCGTATCAGTGTTATCGTACCGATAAATAATCTATAGAATTCACCACTCGAGTCTAAATGATATTGATTGTATGCATCAAACCTGTAGTATGGGATGGATTAGTACCTGCATTAGTTAGGCTAAAAATTAATAGACTTAAAAATTAACACAATATCGATATTGCATATTGAACATCATCATTTCTATTGATATCGAACATTGTTTAAGTGTTATTGACATCGACCATTGAACATTGACATCGAATATTGAATCATTGTTTATAACCATTGTATCGATTACCATTGATATTGATATTTGCTATCGTCCATTATTATTGATTTCTATTGACCCATTGAATTCATTGTTATATCGTTATTCCATTGTTTCTTTGCTTTCTGTACTTGTTGTCCATGACTTGCTCTAAGGATATTTTTTCTCTTCATTTTAGATGAAGTGTTCACAAAAGATCAGGGAGAATTATTTGTATGAATTGGAGAACACGCTTTCTAAAGATTTATTGCTTTTTAGTTGATTGTTATTTCTTTGAACTTATTGTATGGAAACTTATTATCACTATATTTAGATTTATTATTGTATTGGACTTATGACCCAGATATTTTTATTGTTTCCAGATGTTGGATTATCGTACTTGGTTATTTCATATTGTCTTTTTCCAAGTATTATTGTTCATATGGTTGTTATTATTGCCTGCGATTGTTTTTGTATTTTTTATATTATTGAGTTGAATGTTAAAACAGATATAGAATGAGATATGAAAAGGAGCCAGTTAGGCCTAATCTCATATAGTGATATTTTTATAATCAACCAAGTCTTTTATACATGCTTGAAATGCTTGTTACTGTGCATATCGCTGTATGTTTATACAATAGCTGAAAATTCTTATTTCAGCTCAACTGCACATTACGAACATACATTTTCATCTATTGTATAAACAAGCATCATTTCAAAATTCTTGTTTGAACTTGAGTTATATATCTATCCTTCTGCTGCATGTATTGCTCGACATCCATTCTTGTTTGAACTTGTTGAGTTCAGTTTCTTTGTAGTACAACCATACCGCGATACAGTAAAAAATCGTGTATTATAACTTTACTAGGTATGCCCGTGGGTACGTACCTACGGCACGTCTTTGGAACGATGCAACATATAACAATTCATGTAAACAGTAAGGAATGATTTATATAGATATTTTTTTTGCTAGTAGGCGTTGATGTATTGGTGTACTCTAAAGTAGGATTATGGAGTGACATTGATGTATTGGTTTATTATATAGATCTTTGAATATAAATGAAAATTGAAATATAGCACAAAAGAAAGAAAAGAAAAGAAGAAGAGAAGGTTCAATATTGCATTAATGTGTCAAGTGAATACTTGAAGTAAAATTATAAAATTAGAAGTATAGGAAGTAAAGAACAATATGTTCTTCTTTGGAAAAGTGTATATTAAAGCTAACTTAAAATTGGAGGCGAAGGCAGAACGATCAAACTTTGCACATACCTTTTACCTCCAAAGTAAAGATAATTTTGATTATCTTAAATTTGTTCCAAATTGGGGCTAAGAATTCTAACAGCAAAATGAAATAGGAAATGCATAATTCTCAACAAAATGAACAAACCATCTTAACTCTACTATGCGAAAATTACAACTCGGTAAATGAACTATACCCTATATCAATTCTCATAAGTTAATTATCCATATTCTCACAATCAAGTAGTTTCTAGTCAAAACAACATTCAATTAATAATACATAATTCCTAAATCATTTAACAGTTCACACAACTAAAACTCATTACTAAAGCAAATTAACCAAATTACTATCAAACCAAAGACAATTCCGCGAAATTCATACCTCAGGACTCAATATTGGCTGCTTAATTTGTCATCTAATACCAAGAGCAATGAATACAAAAATTGAAGATAGATAGGAGAAAATATAAAAGATTAAAGAAGTCCCTCAAGTTTATCAACTTACTAGGTATGCCCGTGGGCACGTGCCTATGGCACGTCTTTGGAACGATGCAACATATGAAAAATCATGTAAACAGTAAGGGATGATTTACATAGATTTTTTTTGCTAGTAGACGTTGATGTATTGATGTACTCTGAAGTAGGATTACGGAGTGACATTGATGTATTAGTTTATTATATAGATGTTTAAATAGAAATGACAATTGAAATATAGTCAAAAGAAAAGAAAAGAAAAGAAGAAGAGAAGGTTCAATATTGCATTACTAATGTGTCAAGTGAATACTTGAAGTAAAATTATAAAATTAGAAGTATAGAAAGTAAAGAACAATATGTTCTTCTTTGGAAAACTGTAATTAAAGCTAACTTAAAACTGGAGGTGAAGGCAGAACGATCTAACTTTGCATACCTTTTACCTCCAAAGTAAAGATAATTTTGATTATCTTAAATTTGTTCCAAATTAGGGCTAAGTATTCTAACATTAAAATGAAATAGGAAATGCATAATTCTCAACAAATGAACAAACCATCTTAACTCTTCTATGCGAAAATTATGACTCGGTAAATGAACCATACCCTATATCAATTATCAGAAGTTATTTATCCATAATCTCACAATCAAGTAGTTTCTAGTCAAAACAACATTCAATTAATAATACCTAAATCCTAAATCATTTCACAGTTCACAAAACTAAAACTCATTGCTGAAGCAAATTAACCAAATTATTATCAAACCAAAGACAATTCCGTGAAATTCGTACCTCAGGACTCAATACTAGCCGCTTAATTTGTCATCTAATACCAAGAGCAATGAATACAAAAATTGAAGATAGATAAGAGAAAATATAAAAGATTAAAGAAGTCCCTCAAGTTTTATCAACTTATGACCTAAATAGATAGACCTCTTCGATCAACTCCATAACAACTCTTTCTTGGCCTCGAGCATCACATCACACAAGAAATAATATTTGAGACATATTTTCAACAACAAATAGTTACTATTTTTTTCCTTAGAAAATGACTTGTAAAACAGATGAGCAAGCTTGTTAATTTGTCTTCAGTCACACACAAACAGGAGAGCAAGCTAGTTAGTTTGACTTGAAACTTTCTTAAGAATCCCACATGTAAAATAATGGTGTATTTTTTAATTTTTTTTTGTGAAACATCTCTTTAACTCTAATCAACCGCCATTTATACTAATGCTTAGTGCCAAGGTGGATGAGATGATACAAATTAACTCAAATAGTAAGAATTAGGGATTAGTAACGCAAATTTTTATATTTGAGACCAGACTAAGACCGTAGCTTCTTATTCAAAATATCATTTCATAAATCTTAGCATTGGCATTGTAATAACATAATTGAGCTAGTGGCCTTAAACAGTCATTGAAAATGCTATGCTTGCATAATACATTGAACAAAAGGCTAACAAAGACTACACACAACATTGCACCAAATCTCTTGTCGTGTGCCTAGTGCTGTGTACCATAGTATCGTGTGTGGGCCAAAACAGCACCTATACAAAGGACAGTGGGCCCACACCAGCAACCCTTCTTCTTCACCTGGATCTGGCTCTGATCATGTAGGGCCAATGCACCACACTCAATGCCAATGTATACATATATCGTTGGAATGCACGTGTCTGTGCAATTTGCATGGGAAGAGAGAAAGACAGAGAGAAAGTGAGAGAGAAAGGGGGAAGAGAGAGAGAGGTATTTAAAATTTGTGGTTTGAATTTTTTTATTTTTTTATTTTTGGGGGGGATGTGTTTTGTGATGTGATGTTAGATCCGGGACTTTGATTTTGGGGGGATTGAAGGAGAGCCACCTGCTAGCTTTCTTTGTGTTTTATTATATAGATGTTAGCACTCGACATCCTTCAACTTTATAAATAACTCATTTTATATCTATCTTGTATTGTATATGTTTGAAGGAAATGGTTAGAGTTAAAATGCATGTTTTTCAACATCTTAGAGCATCCACAGTTGTGGTTTGCTAAAAAAAGGATAAATGCATATTATAGATATAGCAAAGTGAGTTTGCTGCAGTTGTAATTTGCTATAATATAGCACACACAAAAATTAAGATCGAACGGATCTTCGAGATCCCTCCCACGATTTTTAAATAATTTTTTTGAATTTTTTAATAATTAAAATGATTTTTAAGTTTTTAAAAAAATTAATGCCCCCCCCCCCTTCACTGGACGGAGCCACTTCACTGGACGGATCTGGGGGGGGGGGATAGTTTTTGGGTTTTATTAATACGAAATAATATTTTTTTTAAAGCGACGGACTTTGAAGATCCGTCTGAAAAATAAAAAATCATTTTTTTTAAAGCGACGGACTGTGAAGATCCGTCTGAGAATTCTAAGAAAAAATTGTGGAATATGCATAATTTCTATATCCCCTCTCATATATAGCAATCTACTGTTGCAAAATCGTCAAAATATGCATAAATAGCAAACAACTGCAGTGCTTTTTTAGCAAAAATATGCATAATCTGTATAAATAGCAATGACTGTGGATGCTGTTAGATACTATTGTAGCTCTAACTTTTTGTACAATTTGTAACTTACACAGTTCCAAAATAGAGTTCTCACTAGTTCAAGTTAGGCCAATCAAGAGGAAATAGGCGAGCATGATGGAAAAAACTCCGACAGAAGGTGACGTATGCAATAACTTGTTTCTGCGAATTGTGATAAACTTTTTTTAGTGATTTTTTGTGCTGGTACTATTTTGAGTTGTAAGATAAAACTTGTGATAACCTTTTTGTAATCGAGCTATGTTGTTAGATATTATTATAGTCTCATATTGGTTGTAGAGTTATTTTGATATTTGTTCTCCTCCTACATATAGGTGGTATTGTACTTGGTTAAACTCAATTCAATATTCAGTATTGTTTTCATCTCTCTGATTTATCTTAACATGGTATCAGAGCCAATTATCCAAATTTTCCTTACTTGAAATTTTTCCCATCCAAAAATTCCTCAAACCAACAGCCAAAAAAAAAAAAAAAACAGCAGCAGCAGCATCGTCCTTGTCCCCTCTCTTTATCCTTCTTTCTTCCGGAAGACCTACTCTGGCAATCCCATCGCCGAAATCAAGAAGATCGACTCCGGCAACCCCTTCGTCGACCCAGACTGTCGACGAAATCCCTCTTCTCCCCCGACCTTGATCCCCTTTTTCCCCTCGTCGACGAAATCCCTCTTCTCCCCCGACCTCGATCCCCTGCCATCTCCGGCATCCCCCCCCCCTCGTGCTCCCCGTCGCCCTGTGCACCCCCAGCTGCCCCTCTCTTCTTCCCTCTTTCTTCAAACCCTAACTTCCCACTCAACCTCTAATACGCTAACTTCCCTCGTCGACCAGATTTGAACCCTCTCTTCTTCTTCTTTTTTCTTTCTTTTTTTCCTTGCTGTCAAAAAAAATCCAAAAAATTCCAAAAAAAATCCAATAAATAAATTTGTTATTATTATTATTATTATTATTATTATTATTTATATATATATATATATATATATATATATATATATATATATATACAGGTTGTACTACTTGATGGAATCTCAGTCTCTTCCACATATTTCTGCCTCCACTGACTGCCCCAATGCAAATGCCTCTCGTTCCTCCTCCAGATTCTAACAGCAGCAGCGCCACTTTCAGTCTACCTCCAGCCTCCTACCTTCTCCTATCATCATTGCTCACCCTACCTCACCTCTACTTTCGATACCGGTAGCACCGTCCTGCTCCCTACCCTGATTCAAACACCAGCAGCATCTCCCTCCACATTGTGCTCTCAGTCACAGCAGCCCTCGCAGTGTGGCATCCCTCACATCCTCGGCCATGCCCGTCACTCCGGCCATGCTGTCTCCTGCTAATTGGGCTAATCTTCAGCAACGCCTAACTCAGTTGGAACTACAGCTCATGGGTCAGTCTATCAATGCTGGCTCCTCTGCTCCTGCACTTTTTGCCACTCCCGGTATGAATTCGTTCTGGATTTTAGATTCTGGTGCATCACTTCATCTCACTAGTAATCAGACACTGTTCACCACCTGCCCAGTACTTCCCTCTCACTCTCCATCTCTACACACAGCTGATGGCTCACCACTTCTTATTACACACTCAGAGTCAATTAACTCTCCCACTCTCACATTACCATATGTTCTCTATGCTCCTCATTTATCTATAAATCTTATTTCTATTAGTGCGTTGTGCGATAGTGGTCTTGTCATTACTTTTGACTCTTTAGGTTGTTCTATTACTGATTCCTTTACCGGTGAGGAGTTTAGGCGTGCTAGTCGTCAGGGTCGTCTATATTATCTAGATTTTCTTCGTGCACATCACTCTCCTTCTAGTTTTGTCGGTATTGTTTCCTCGGATGCTGATCTGTGGCACAGACGTTTAGGTCATATTAGCGCATCACGACTCCAAACTATAGCTCGCAGTGGTGCCCTTGGTTCTTTCACTTTTAAACATTTATCTGATTGTCAGAGTTGTCATTTGGCCAAACACATTGCCCTACCCTGTAGTCATAAAAGAACATCTGAAACCAGTCATCCTTTTCAACTTGTTCATTCTGACATATGGGGACCCTCTCCCGTACCTTCGTAGAAAAATTATCTCTAATATGTTGCCTTCATCGATGACTTCACTAGACATACATGGGTTTTTCTTATGCGGTAGCGATCTGAGATACCTGATATTTACCGGTTCTTTACAATTATGATTCACACTCAGTTCGGTGTGCGCATTAAGAATTTTTTATCGGACAGTGCACGTGAGTACACTTCCACCACTATGAGATCAATCCTTCAGTCTCACGGCACCCTGTTTCAGTAATCATGCCCTCACACACATGAGCAGAATGGTGTAGTTGAACGCAAGCATCGTCACATCCTTAAGACAGCTCACGCTCTTCTACTCTCCTCTTCTGCTTCTCGTTCTTTCTGGGCTGAAGCTATCATGACCTCTGTTAGTCTCATCAACATTACTCCCTCGTCTGCCCTAGTTGGTACGATGCCTTATAAGGCTCTTTATCATTCACCTCCCGACTACAGTATGCTCCGTACCTTTGGGTGCACCTGTTACGTCCTTCTCCCTCCTACTGAGCTCACGAAGCTTTTCACTCATACTGCTAAGTGCGTTCACCTAGGTCTCAGTCCTGAATATAAAGGTTATCGTTGTTTTGATCCATCAGCGGGTCGTGTCCGCATTTCTCGACATGTATCCTTTGTGGAAGACTCCCCTTACTACCTGACTCCCCCGAGGATACTAGATTTCTCGATTCCCTAGTTGTTGCTAGTCCCCTGACTTTATCTTCCCGCATTCCTTTTGATCCCACTCCTCTGGCTCCATTCACATCTCCTGCGGTCCTTACACCTGTTGTTCTCCCTACCAAAACACCACCTGTATCCCCACAGCATCTAGGACCCATCCCATTTAATTTCCCACTGACGCATGCACCTACTCCACCGTCCTCACCCCCACACCCTGTCAGTCCACCACCTCTTCGTCAGTCTACCCGTTCCACTTCTGGTATTCCTCCGGCTCGTTATACACCTGATGCCACAGGTCCTTCTGACACGTTTGGTTTTGCCACCCTAGCTTCCTACTCACCACAGTTTCATGCATTTCTCACTGCTATACACTCTACAAGTGAGCCCAGAACCTATCAAGACACAATTCAATATCCTGAATGGAGGAAAGCTATTGCAGATGAATTCAGTGCATTTGATCAGACTAGCACTTGGGATGTTGTTCCTCTGCCAGAAGGCATTCAGCCTATTAGCTGCAAGTGAATCTTCAAGGTCAAATATCAACCTGATGGATCTATTGAGCGGCACAAGGCTTGTCTAGTAGCCCGAGGATTTACTCAGGAGCATGGCATTGATTATGATGAGACATTTGCTTCCGTTGCACTGATGACTACTGTTTGCACTCTTCTTGCTGTTGCAGCCATCCGCCAATGTCTGTTATACCAGATGGACGTGAAGAATGCTTTTCTTCATGGTACCTTATCTGAGGTTGTTTATATGGATCCTCCTCCTGGCCTTCCTACTCCTCATCGTCATGTTTGTCGGATGCGTCGGGCTATATATGGTTTGAAGCAGGCCCCTCAAGTCTGGTTTGAGTGTTTTCGCCTTGTCATCACCAAAGCTAGTTTTAGTCAGAGTTTTCAGGATCATTCCATGTTTATGCAGTCATCACCACAGGGGAGGGTAATTCTACTACTCTATGTTGACGATATGATCATTACTGGGGATGACTCTGTGGGCATTACATCCACCCAGAAATACCTTCATCAGCAGTTCCATATGAAAGACCTTGGCAGACTTTGTTATTTTCTGAGACTAGAGATTGCTCATGGATCTCGGGGGATACTCATCTCTCAACAGAAATACACATAAGATATTATCTCCGCTCCATGCCTTTCTGACAGTAGATCAGCCGATACATCCTTAGAGCTTCATGTGAAGCTCCGTCCCACTGATGGTGAGCTCCAACCTGATCCCACTAGATACAGACAAATTGTTGGACAGCTTGTCTACTTATGCATGACCAGACCCGATATTGCTCACGCAGTTAGTGTTGTCAGCCAGTTTGTTTCTGCTCCTACATCAGTTCATTACGGTGCTCTTCTTCGGATTCTCAGATATCTTCGGGGCACTATTACTCGCTCATTATTCATGCCTGCTACATCCAAACTAGAGCTGAATGCATATTCTGATTTAAATTTGGTAGGTGATCCTACTACCAGACGGTCTACCACTAGTTTCTGTCTATTTCTTGGTGATTCGCTGATCTCATGGCCAAGTAAGAAACAGGCAGTTGTTGCATGTTCTTCGACTGAAGCTGAGTACAGAGCAATGGCAGCTACTACTAGAGAGATTGTTCATATTCGTTGGCTGTTATCAGATATGGGTGTCACTCTTACAGGAGCTACTCCTCTTCATTGTGATAACCGGAGTGCATTGCACATTGCAAGAAACCCGATCTTTCATGAGCAAACGAAGCATATAGAGATTGATTGCCATTATGTTCGTGAGAGCTTTGAGGTAGGGACCATTTCTCTCCATTCTGTTACATCCTCCCAGCAGACTGCAGACTTCTTCACCAAATCCTATACTGTTCAGAGATTTAGATACTTAGTAGACAAAATCACACTGTTTGACCCATCGTGAGTTTGAGTGGGTGTGTTAGATATTATTATAGTCCCATATTGGTTGTAGAGTTGTTTTGATATTTGTTCTCCTCTTATATATAGGTGGTATTGTACTTGGTTAAACTCAATTCAATATTCAGTATTGTTTTCATCTTTCTGATTTATCTTAACATATGTCTCTTTTAATTTTGTGTGAGAAACAAGTTCAGATTTTGAATTTTAGATTGCAGATTTTTAAAGTTATTAAGTTGTGTCTATGTTAACACTGAAAATTATACTAAATTTCATCGTTTTATTATTTTTATTGTGTTATTGTTGATTACTGGAATTATTATTGGAAATTATTACAAGTTTATTAATGCAAAAGAGTGGAAATTATTATAGGTTTTTAATACAAAAGCGCCTAAAAAAAAGTTTTTAAAATTTTTTGTACCCCGGCGTTTTGGAAAACACCGAGGTAAATGAAATTATTTCCCACAATTACTGATTTTAATAAAATTATATATTAAAATTTAATTTTTAAAATACATACTTGGCGTTTTAAAATGTTAGGGTAGGTTAATTTACGTGTTTTTAAAAAAAAATTATAATCAATATACCCCGACGCAAAATCAATCGTTGGGGCACCAGAGAAGAACACCGGCGCCTGGAGAAACGTCGGGGTAGAGTCGAAAACAAAGCCCGACACGCGAAACACCGGCATTTGTTGAGGCAATGTATGAAATGCCGGTAGCTTATTTTCTGGCATTTATAAACGCCGGGTTGTCTTAAAAAATGTCGGGGTTGCCCTTGGCCTGTTGTGGTTGTAATGTTTTCCAGCAATTTTCTGTTCTTTATTCCCTTGTGTTTTTTTTTTGTTTGTTTCGATTTATTTATGCAATTTAGTATGTCAATTCAGAAAAACATTAACATAGTTTTAAAACAATACATATTTAGAAATAAATAATAATAATAATAATAATAATAATAATAATAATTTTAAACTCTCTCAACTTTTAGCTCTATTATCAAAACCTATCTCAATACCAATTTCTTTCTTTTTTGGAACAGGGGCATAGTCACTTACGCACACTACAAGTACACGCACACACTCTTATTTTATAATTGATAAATTGTACAAACGGGGGTTCAAACTCCGTGTCTCTTGCTTATTATTAAAGAGCCTTACTGCTAGGCTGCTAAGAAACTTGCAATATTAATCTATTTAAGTTCAATTCACTCATTAGGAAATGGTATTCTCTTGTCCATAAGAGGCCGCACAAAATTTTGACTATTCTAAATTAGCTACCCACAAATTTTTATTTTCGTAAACACCATTAACGGTATAGTCTTATAGACCCTCCATAAGCATCTTACATATTTAATGGGAGAGTTGGGGTTCAAACAAATAAACAATTTTTTATTCCTTAGTGTGTGTGTCAACACGTACAGTGTACGTGCTGGTAGATTTTTTTTGGTCCTTTTCATTCCCCCTCCTCATTTACCCCACGTGCAACGCACGTGTATAATACATATTTTTAATATATATATATATATATATATATAGACGTGCATCGCACGTAGACGTGGATCGCACATGCATTGTACTAGTAATCTATCTATAACTATTATAATGGGAGAGATGGGGTTGGTAAACAAACAAACCCTAATTTGTTTGTGAGCAAACCCGTGCATCGCACGTGCTTTTTTTTTTGTCCTTTTCCTTCCTCCTCCACGTGCATCGCACGTGCATCATATTGGTAGGTTTTCTTTTCCTTTTCCTTCCTCCTCCACGTGCATCCCACGTGCATCATACTAGTAACTATTATAATAGGAGAGATGGGGTTGTAAACAAATAAACAATTTTTTATTCCTTAGTGTGTGTGTGTCAACACATGTAGCGCACGTGTTGGTAGATTTTTTTTTTTGTGCTTTTCATTCCCCCTTCCCATTTTCCTCACGTGCATCGCACGTGCATTACACTAGTATCAATAATGTAAATGTGATTTTATTGGTGGTGTAAGAAACAGGCTTAATAACTCACTTCTGGTGATTTTAACGGTATACACTTCTGGTTATTAAGTATATCAACTTGAATTAACTAAAAAAAGTTAGGTTAAATTATTTTAGGCTCTTGGCCAAAGAGTTTTCTCTTTAAGAGCACCCACAGTCGTGAAGGATAAAAAATGCATAAATGAATAAATGCATATAGCAATTTATCATTTCGCTACAGTCATCAAAAGCTATATTTTACCATTTTAATTTAAAATAATATAAACTAAAGAACAGACGGTGCTTCACATTGCATCGGAGAAAAAAAACAATTTAAAATAAGGGACGGAACTTCAAGTTCCGTCGGAGAAAAAAAAAATTAAAAAGGGTCAGACGGCACATCAAGGGCCATCCAACCAAAAGTTATCCAAAAAAATAAAGGGTCAGAAGTTTCTATATGCATTTATACTATAAACTAGTTGTTTTTAATTTATTTTTTTTTAATTAGAAAAATTCAATTTTTTTGGAGGGACGGCCGTCCGACAATAAAAATTTTTTTTTTTTTTGCGATGGCACTTCGAGTTCTGTCCTTCATATTATGCATAATTCTTACATCGAGTCTCATATATAGCAGTCTACTGTAGCGATATATATAAAATATGCATATTTAGCCAAACGACTGAAGCGTTATTTTTGACAAAATATGTATATTATGCATATTAAGCAAACCGAACTACAGATGCTCTAACCCCTTTTAAAAAAACTACTCTTTTAACCTCATATATTTATAAAATATATCTGATAAGCCCCTAGTATCCAAGTTATATGGAATTGGTTTGTTTTGAAATAAACTATTTTAATGGAAGATAAGTTGTTCCATTTTGAAGTGAACTATTTCGGTTACATACATAATAGTAAATACACGTGCAATGCACGTCTGAACAATACTTTTTTATATTCTATTTATCCATATTATAATGGAAGAAGCACGTGCGGAACACGTAAAATAATAGACTGACATTCACTATTCATGATCCTTCTCCCACGCAGCAAGTGCAGAGAGAGACGGAGACGAAGAGGGTAGGGTTTTTGGTTTTTTTTAGAGATAGGGAGAGGATAATAAATTTGAACGTATACTGTACGCATTTTATTAGTTTATATTGTAGAGTTTAATTAAACGTGTGTTGCACAAGCAGAGATATGAACAAATTACACTAAGGCCTTTTCCCATTATTATAGTATAGTCGTAGAGATATACTATTTTTATACAAACCTTACTGAGATGAACTGTTTCTATGGAAATAAAGTTGCTTCATCTTACAATAAACTAGTTCTCTATGTGCTATTTTTTTATGGAACTTACTATTCACTATAGAAACGAACTATTTTTACTAGAGATATGTTGCTTCCTGAGAGAAGTGCTAGTTTTGTATAAATTTTTTGTTCGCACTTCTTTTGTTTTCGCAACTAGCAGGTCTATATACCGATGTTTTCACGACGAACAGGGTGCACGTCGACGGCGTTCGAAGCGTCGATGACGTACGGGGTGGAGCTCGAGTGGGCCGCCGGCTCCTGCCGTCGGTGCGGCAACCATTTCTGTGTGCTCGACTACCGATGGTGCGGCGACTGCCGCTGGTCGGAAGGGGATGTATGCGACTGCCGCTCGTCTGTCGCTGGTACGGCGACGGCCGCCGTGTGCGCGTCTGCCACCGATGCGGTGATTACCGCTCGCCGCTAAGGCCACTGCTAACTACTGTGCACTTGAGTTTCCTCCAACAAAGGTCACTGCCTTCTTGACAGCACCTCTTCTTCCCTTCATCAGCATCCCTGACAGCGGCAATGCCACCGCCCTTCGTGGCGCGAGGAATTATTGTTGTTTTGTTTGGTTAGGCTTTCTGATTGAGAGTAAGAGTCTATTGGTGTGTGTTTGTGTGGGTAAGAAATCGCCCGAGAGAGCTAGAACGTGAGAGAGATGAAGGTATCCTCTCAACGGCTCTCTCTTTGGGCGTGGTATTTGGGTGGGGTGAATGAGAGCGTAGTTTGGTGAGAAATCGCTCGAGAGAGCAAGAACGTGAGAGAGGTGAATGTATCCTCTTCACGGCTCTCTCTTTGGTTGCGGCTATCTCTTTGGAGGCGGTGCACGAGGAGAGGAGGAGGAGGTTGGGTTCGACAAGTGCGGGGCTTGGGCCCGAAGAAGGGGTCCCCCATCGATGAGACGGCAGGGTTCGGCGGTTGATAAAATCCCGTCTGACTAGTTTCAGTAGGGTGTGTACGTACCGTGGAGGTGTGCACGAATCTAAATTGACGTACATACAATTTTGCTGGGCCGAGTTTTGTGTTTGGGTCCAAGATGGGGTCCAATACAAGATTTGAGGAGTAGGTCTGGTCTGTCCTTGCCCTCTTCGATAGTATACAATGACTATCGGTTTGTCGGCCCACCCTCCAAGATTGTTGGAGGGATCTGTTGTCTGTAACGGTCATATTGCTTCATGTTTATTTCCGTTTTGTAGTCTGTATATTTTGTTAATTTCTAATTAATGAAATATGGTGGTCATCTTCCGTATTTTTCTTTAAAAAATAAATAAATAAATAAATAAAAAGCAGGTCTGTATATAATAGAAGTTTTTTTTTGTGTAAGAAATGGTAGAATAAGGTTTCTTCAAAAGAGAGCCCCAATATTATACAAATTCTATGGACTTAGGGGCATATTAGGAATTTTTATATACTGAGGGATTAAAAGAGTAATTTGAGTTTTCATAGGGGATAAAGGAAAGAACTTTTTTGGGCATGAGTCTAAATTTTAATTTAACCCAAAAGGTTAAGATTAAGTATTTTTCTTTTTCGGAGTACTACTTATTTTGTTCATTGATGAAAATAGAAATTTGTGGATAGAAATTTGTGGATAGCTTATCTGGGTTAGTCAAAATTGTGGGTATGAAAAAACCTTCAGAAAAATGTGGCTGAATCTAGCTTATCTGGGTTAGTCAAAATTGTGGGTATGAAAAAACCTTCAGAAAAATGTGGCTGAATCTATCCATTATGGATATATATGTACACGTTTCAACAAATAAATTCATGGTACTAACTGTTTACTAGTAGGTTAACATATGGTATACAAAATGTTGATTATACTACTTTTTTTTACTAACTTTTTTTTTGATGAAACGGATAAAGCCTTACGGCTTCAGCCCCAAAATCATATATAACAAAATCAAAGGAAAGTACACAAAGACCCATTTTACCATAAGTAAAATAGGAAATAATTACAAACGGAATGACACAACAAAAACAAGGACCCAAACCACACTGCACACAATAATCAGAGACCGCGACCACGGACCACAGGACCAGAAAGCAACGCCGTCCTCCCGCAACGCAGAGGTGAAGGGAGAAGCTAACAACACAGCCGGTCACCGCGACGGCGCTAGAAGATCAGGAACGGGAGACGACCTCGCACCTCAGGCCAATACGCCGTGGATGGAAGAAAAGGGGTGGGGGAGAGATAGAATCGTTGGCCAAACCGAAAGCAGCAGACCAGCAAAGCCACAACAAGCCAGTGAACTGGGCTGGTTCAGACCAAAACTGGGCAAACATGGCCACCACCTCAGCCGGCCCAAAAAATAACAAACCAACACAGCCGATGAGGGGAGAAGATACCCGACACAACCCCCCCCCCCCCCCCTCCCCCCCCCCAACCACAAATGACCACAGCAACCAGACAACAGAAATGCTCAATCGGAGCAGGGTTTATTCCCCAAAACACATACCAGAAAAACAAGAACAATAAAGAGGCATTAAAAACTCTGCCCACACACAAAAATCCAGAGACAGCCGCTGCAAGTCAGCGCCAAAGCGCGCTCCAGAAAATGCATAACAAAAGCAAAACAAAATGAACTCAGGCTTGAACAAAGCAACATTGAACATCAAAAGCAACAGTACAGCCAGACCGAAGCAGTAGAACAACCCCAAAGAAGAAATAACCACCACAGAGAAGAGACATACAACCGTCCATAGAAAAGAGTTTGCAACATAGAAAAACTAAAAGCATGGAAAAAGAAAAAGTATGCCAGACTGGAGCCGGGCCTACAGCAGCTAAGCCAGACCGGCCAAGAACCACCACAACAGATAATAGAGGAACAGCAAACAGAAAAGTCCTCAACCACCAAAACCTATCCACAGAAGACCAGTGACCCAAAATAGTAGGGCGCCCTAAATCGCAGCCACCCAAACCATAAGAAGACGACTAACCAAAAGGCCAACAAGAGCATCATAATAAAACCAGGCCACCACCAAAAGACCAAAAAACATCAAAATAAGCGAAGTGACTAGCCCTACAAATAGAACAAAACCAATGGGATTAGGGGGAATCTAAATTGAGAATAGTATTAGTAATAAGAGTAGAACGTAAAAGGACGACAACGTCGTCAAGCCTGTCCAGGCTTAACCGCTGTATTTTGTAAGGTAGAAGTTGAGAAGACCAATGCTTGGAGAAGAAGATAAAATCGTCTATAATTGTGTCTATCTGTTTAAAAGTATTATTAAAAATGCGGTTATTTCTTTCTGTCCAAATAACCTAAATAATCACCATAAAAGAAAGAATCCAGGACTTTCGATAACTGTTACTCATAAATTGGCATCTCCATCCCTCAAGGAATGAGGGGGGACGACTCGGCATCTGCCAAGTCAGTAAACAGATATCCCAGAGAGGACGGATAAAATTATAGTGCCAGAAAAGATGATCGATGTCTTCATGACTGTTAGAACAAAGGGGACATAACTGTCCCATCGCAAGATTCCTCTTATTAAGAACATCAACAGTAAGTAGCTTATTGTTAATGGCGAGCCAAGAAAGGATTTTTGCCTTAAGTGGAGCACAACTGCTCCAAATGAATTTAGCGAACGGGGAGGAAGTACCTCCGTAGTTGAGGAAGTTATAAAAAGATTTAACCAAGAAAGAGCCCGAAGATGTCCAGCGCCAAGAACAATCATCTTTGGGATGCCACTCATAATTGTTTAAGAACGTCATGACGGTAAATAAATCTTGATCTAAAGCAGGCGAAAGAGCAGAAGAAAACTAAATATCCCAATCTATGTAGTTGTCATGGATAATGAGATAGTCCACAACTTTGGCGAGGGGGTTGAGAGCAATGCGGAATAAAGCTGGGAAGGCAGAGGCTAGCTTCAAGTTGCCGATCCAAATGTGATTCCAAAATTGGGTCTTGGAGCCGTTAGCACAAACATGGAATATGCTACAGCTAAAAGGTTGAACCACTTTCCAAACCTCTTTCCAGAACGAAGATGCTCTAGAAGACAGAACGGGTCTAAGTTCCCAAATCTTGTGGCGACGAAAGCATCTATTGGAAATCAGGTGGATCCAAGGAAGATTCTCTTCTTTCAGCATCCTCCAAATCCATTTAGCTAACAAGGCTAAGTTTTGATGTCTAAGATTGAGCACACCCAGACCTCCAGCTGCCTTCGAGGTGCAGACCATCTTCCAGTTACAAAGATGAGACCCAAATATATAGGATGTTGAGCTAGACCAGAAGAAATTACTCTTGATTTGATCAATCTCCTTGATGACCCAGGAGGGAACGTAGAAAAATGACATCATATATAGGGAAATAGACGAGAGGACCGCGTTAACCAAAATCAATCTACCACCTCTAGAGAGGCTTTTGCCAGTCCACACATTTAGTCTGGATTGAACTTTGTCAATCATTTGACGCCAATCCGATTTGTGAAGCTTGCCCCATCTCAGGGGGATCCCAAGGTATTTCACCGAGAAGGAAGCGGCGTTACAATTGAAGAATTAGGCTATCTCATCTTGGCGATTGGGAGAACCTCCAAGCCAAATAACTGAGGATTTGTTGAAGTTAATAGATAAACCAGACACACTCTCGAAAATGTAAAGAAGGAACTTAAGATTTTGAAGAGAGCAACCATTAGGTTTGGCGAAGATGATGGTATCATCAGCATACTGGAGATTGAGAACTCCCCGAAGCTGTGGGAGCCACCAAGTCCTTCAATAGCGTTAGCATCCCTGGCATTCTTAAGTAATTTACTGAAGACATCCATCACCAGAGTGAACAGTAGAAAGGAAATAGGATCTCCTTGACGGAGGCCACACTTACACTTGAATTTGTGGCCTTCCGATCCATTTAAAATAATAGCGGTACCAGCAAATAAGCTAGATTTAATCCAAGCAATCCACTTAGGACCAAAGCCCCTATGAAGAAGGATGTTAAACAGAAAATCCCAGCACACCTTATCATAGGCTTTTTCTAAATCTAGTTTTAACATAATACCTTCCTAATTGGAGTAATGGCAATGGGAAACGACTTCTTGAGCAGAGGTCACACTGTCAAAAATGAATCGATCTTTGATGAAACCTGACTGAGCGGGATCAATTAGAGGGGAAATGACTAGGCTTAGCCGATGGGAAAGAACTTTCATAATGATCTTGAATGTAGTGTTGAGGAGACTAATAGGTCTAAAACTAGCCACCGAGTTCGCTCTGAACATTTTGGGAATAAGAACAATATAGGCATAATTAATGCGATCAAAGGAGAAAGAACCTTGGTGTAGATCCGAGAACATTTGTATAAGATCTTCTTTAAGATAGTCCCAAAATTTTTGAAAAAAGAACGCAGGAAAGCCATCAGGACCCGGAGCTGAGTCGCTTTCTAAGGAGAAAACAGCAGACTTAATCTCTTCCACGGAAAAGGGAGCCTATAGGCTGGAAAGGTCGTGAGCAACTGGACCATAAAGTTGCATGCAATCAAGCTGAATGGACCTAGATTGAGTGGAACCAAGAAGATCTTTATAGAATTGGAGAAAAGTATAATGAAGGTCAGAATCCAAGTGCATCTCAACACTATCGTTAATGATGGAAGAGATATGATTGCACCGTTGGCGGTGAGAAGCAAAGTTATGAAAAAGGCGGTGTTTTCGTCTCCTTCTTTAAGCCAACGCACTTTGGCTCGCTGAGCCCACTTGATATGGTCATTACGAAGAATAGACGCAAATTTCCTTTTGCAGGAGCTCCGTTCATTACGGAGAGAGTCAGAGATAGGAGATATCTCTTCAAGCTTATCAATGGCTACAATAGTGGAAAGGAAAAGGAGTTTAAGTTCATTAGCAAAGGCAAATCTATCTTTACGCTAAATCTTGCATCCATATTTAATGGCATGCAGCTTCAGCAGAATACGACCTAAACCATAGGAACCCGTGATAGAGGAAAGGCATTCTGAGATAAGGTTCACAAAGACCTGGTCTTGCAATCAAAAATTTTCAAATCTAAATTTGAACGGCTTAGAGAAGTTATAATTAGAGTGAAGAGCTATGGAAACGTGATCAGAAGATGGATTCGGCAAAGCACAACAGAAGCAGTTGTGGAAGAAAGAAACCAAGTCATTCGACACTAGAAATCGATCGAGCTTGGCCATAGTCGGCGGCTGGCGCATATTAGACCAAGTGAAAGATCTACCGTTAAGAGGGATGTCTGAAAGGTTCAGAGAACGAATGCAGTCGTTGAAGCGAGATGAGTCCAAAGGGGACGAAGCAACCTCAGATCATTCGTGGGAGAATCTGGTGACATTAAAGTCTCCACAAAAGAACCAAAACCCATGAATGAGGTTCTAGAAGGAGAGAAACTCATACCAGAAAAGGTTGCGCCTATCAGAAAAAGATGGGCCATATACTGAAACCACAGTAAGACCACAATTGAATTTGTGCCAATGAAGTCCAACAATCAGAAAAAATGTCAGCCTCTGAACAGAAACTATAGCGAAGCGAGATTCCTTGACTCCAAACAGGATCTCCCCCGCGTATCCATCGCATTAAGCGGGATCCAATTCGAAATGAAGGATCCGCCAATGCTACGAAGGAGAGTGGAGGAAGTGAAATCCAACTTGGATTCCTGAATGAAGACCAAATGGCATTGGGAGGAGGAGATGAGGTTAAAAAGAGCTTGTTACTTTTTTTTACTACTTTAGTACTATCATAATTATGGAGATAGAACCTACAAGCTATTGTAGTAAACCTTTTTATATGAGTTCCACTATGAATTTAGTAATACCAAAGTAATAATAAAAAATATATGCTTAGCATTTTTCATAAGAGTAATGCTACATCCACTACTAATTTCACTATCATTTTGTTCACTATCTTAGGTGGCACATTTCAATAGGTAGAGAAAGATAAAGTAGATGGAAGAACTCTCCAATAAAAATATGCCACCTAAGAAAGTAAACAAAATGATAGTAAAATTGGTAGCGGATGATTCATAAATAATCGGATGGATTTGGAAGAACGTGGGAGGTGAGTTGTAATACTGAACAAAGGGTCTGTACCATATCCAAAAGTAATGATTATAACACCTACACGTATATACCAGATATGCAGGGACCAACTGTGGGATCTCGTGTAAGCTTAAGTGGGGACGTTTATCCTTTCTTGGTCTATGTAGATAAGAAAGCTTATGTGGTTAGCTATCATTTTTTGGTTTAGATTTTAGGAGACGCCAAGTCATCTGGACAAATCACTTACTGGAGGAAGTTTCCCATTGAATTGTTTTCTAGCATCAGTTAACTGTTGCGTCAAACATCATCTATCCTCATGTCATTTAAGACATTTTGCAACCTTTGACGCTGTCAAACATCATGTATCCTCATGCAAGGCGTCTTGCAACCTCACGGTGTATCAACCAAAAAAACAAGATTAAAATATGCCCTGAATGCCATCGTGGTTTACATGCCAATATAAAGGTTGATAGTTTGAGTCCTACTTAACCGTTAACACTCAATTAGTTTATGCGTGTAGAGCTGAAATTTGACCCAAAATTTTGGAAATCGATCCGTCAAAATGAATATAGTATTAACCTTTATAAGCCTGTATACGTTAATATAATATTAACCTAAATTAAAGGCCTGTATACATTAATATAATTATGGGTGAAGAACGAAATAGCATTCAAAATTATCTTAATTCTCAAATAGCACATAAAGATTTTCTAATACCCAAGTAGCACCAGAAGTTTTTATAATTGAACCAAATCGCACCCGTCATTAATTTCTTAATGGTAGGATGGTTAAAAGATCAAAATCCCCTTTTCAGTTATTCTTCGTTTTTCAGTTTTTCTTGTTTTGATTTTTCTTTTATTTTTTTGTCTTTCAAATTTTGGTGGAGATAAACGTGATGGTGATGGGCTTTGGAGATGATGATTGGAGATGATGGTGGAGATACAGATCGGTGGTGATGATGGTGGTTGGAGTTGTTGGAGATGATGGAAATGGTGGTGGGTGGAGGAGATGGTGGTGGGTGGAGGAGATGGTGGTGGAGATGGTGATGATGGTTGGAGTTTTTTTTTTTTTGATAATTAGATGACCGAAGCCATCGTTTCATTAATAGGATTAAGGAAACAAAGCATTACACAGTACTAATAATACAAATAAGCTGTTGTAACAGCTAAGCAAACTAAACTAAGGCAACATCGGCCTACATCAAAATATAAATAACAGTAATAGGAAACAACATGAGTAAGAGGAATGAAAGCACCATCCAGAACACTCCGCCCTTCAATCCATCCACCATGGACCTCCCTCTCTACTCTGCAGTACTGTTCCTGATCCTCTTGGCTTGCTCCTGCGCGCCTGCCCATTCATGAATCAAAAGAAAGATTTTATTCATAGTTAACGGAAATCTGTAAACTCAATTGCGAAAAATTAAATCATTTCTTTCTAGCCATAGGCTCCATATTGAGGCCGCTATTGCAATGTCCCAGGCTTTTCTATCTTCTAATTTGATGTGCACCTCCCTAAAATGACCCCATATGTCGCTAGTATTGTTTGGAACCCGATTACACCCAAAATCCCTACACACTATTTCCCAAATAAGGCGAGCTTTTGGACATTGAAAAAGAATGTGATTGACATCTTCTTCTTCTAGACGACACGTCTCGCAGATCACGTAGATCTGTGAGATCCACTTCCTAAGGTTAATTTTTGACAGGATCGCATTACTATGTGCTAACCAACAGAAGACTTTGACTCTGTATGGAACTTTGGCCCCCCATATGATCGATTGGACTTGACATCTCGTGCCTCCGTCGTTGATCGATTTATATATGGATGAGACAGAGTACACTTTTGAATTTTCCCTATCCTACCATCTTTCATCTTCTGAGCTATTGGCCTGGCCTCCTACTTGAAGAATCAGTCTATTCATTTCTTCAAATTGTACCCTGCTTTCAGTTGTAACGCAATTAGAGACAGTAAATTTAAGTTTTCCGTTCTTACGAACGTCCGCCACCGCTAAGTCTAGATTTTGCGCAGCTTTCGCCGCCAATGGAAATTGATTTTGCAGACTCGACTTACCACACCACTTATCTTTCCAGAATCTGGTGTCTTTCCCGTTACCCACTTTACAAGTGGTATTAGCATGAAAAAAATTTCCTTGCTTTGCTATCCCCTTCCAGAGAAAGGACACTTTTGCTGAAGGGCTCCTTCCTCCAAAACGAAATTTTCGTCTTTTGTGATATTGATCGAAGGAGTAGTTCCACCATCCTCTGTGTTTGTTAGCAATCTTCCACCACCACTTGCAGAGCAGTGCTTTGTTCATGTCATGGAGATTTGCTATTCCCAACCCTCCGAATTCCCTTCTCTTGCATACTCTTTCCCAGTTGACCAAATGGAAGCCTTTGTTTCCCTCGTCCGTGCCTTTCCAAAGGAATCTTCTTCGTAGTTTATCAATCCTTTTGATGACCCATTTCGGCAGTTCGAAAATAGACATCAGGTACAGAGGTATCGTGCTAATAACGGAGTTGAGTAGAATGATCCTACCCCCAAGGGATAGAAACCTGCTCTGCCATCCTGCCAGATTCTTTTCAATCTTCGAGATAATGCTGCTCCAATCTTCCCTCAGTAGTGGTCCTGGCCTAATCGGCATCCCTAGATATTTAATCGGAAATGTTCCGATTTTGCACCCCAAGATATCCTTTATCACCGAGGAGTGTGTCGACAGCTGTTCACAAAACGGAACGATACTGGTCTTGTCTAGGTTAACCTGTAATCCTGACCAACTTTGGAAACAAGCCAATACTGTCTTAATGGCTGTCGCTTCTTCCATCGTAGCTTTACCGAAAAGAATTGTATCGTCTGCATATTGTAGAATCGCCATAGGCTTGTCGATCCCTTTAATCCTAATCCCTTTGATTGTGTTATTTTCTATAGCTCTTCTAATCATCTCTTCTAGGCCGTCTGCTACAATTGCGAACAGAAGGGGCGATAAGGGATCTCCTTGACGTAGGCCTCTCTTGCATAGGATTTCTCTCCCTTGCCATCCATTCACCTGAACTGAAGATTTTCCCCCGGTAATGCACCTTTTCATCCATGCTCTCCATTTGACACCAAATCCCTTAATAGCTAAGGCTTCCTCCACGCAGTCCCAGGACACCGAATCATACGCTTTCTGAAAATCCAGATTTAGGATAAATCCGTCCTCCTTGGATTTGCTACCTCGAAATACCACTTCGTGAGCCGACGCTATACTATCCATGATATCCCTACCCCGAATGAACCCACTCTGCGATCGATCTATGATGTCATTTAGGTGGGGTGCTAATCTTTGAGCCAATACTTTCGTAATGATTTTGAAAGATCCGTTCAGCAGGCTTATAGGTCTAAGATCATCATGATTAATAACCTCTTTCTTCTTGGGAACAAGAACAATCGTTGCGTAATTTAACCTGTCCATGTTAGCCGTGCCGTCGTGTAATTCATGGAATATGTTCAAAAGGTCATCTCTAATGATCTCCCAGTACGAATTGAAGAAAAAGATGGGCAAACCGTCAGGCCCTGGCGCTTTATCCTGTCCGAGCATCATAACAGCTTCAAACACCTCATCTTCTATAAATCTTGATTCGATTCCCTCGCTTCCGTCCAGTCTGGATTCACTCCACATATCTTGGGCCATCGCACATCTTCTCGGAAAGTTCCGACCTATAAGATCGTGGAAATGGCTATCTATATGTGCTTTGATTAAATCTTCATTTTCCGTCCAGACCCCGTTAACTGTGATGCCCGTAATGTGATTATGTCTTTTCCTTCCATTTGCGATCTTGTGGAAGTATTTTGTGTTAGCGTCTCCCTCTCTAAGCCATTGAATCCTCGCTCTCTGTTGCCAGTATAATTCCTCCATCTTCCCTATATTCTGCAATTCTAGTCTATTATTGGCGAGAACATCTTTCTCAGAATCCTGGAGGTCTCTGTCCTCCTGCATGCTTTCCAAGTTCGCAATACTTGTCGCAAGCCCCTCTCTTCTCCGGTTGGTGTCGATCATTTTTTGTCTGGACCACGCCTTTAATCTCCTGCGCAGACGTTTAGTCTTCTCTATCCATATACCTACCGCTGAGGATTAGACTGTACAGCCGCTCCATGATTCAGTGATAATCTGCCTCGTCTCCTCGCATATGGTCCATGCTTTCTCGAATTTGAAGCCATGATACTTTTTCTTACCAATGAGGTCGCAGTAAATTACCAACGGCAGATGATCAGAAGTGTATCTGATAGCGGATTTAACTTTTGCGAATGGATTAACGTCCTCCCAGTCGTTGGAAGCCAGAACTCTATCTAACTTAGCTAATATCGGATTGCGCTGCATATTTGACCAAGTAAATTTCCGGTCTGTCATCTCCAATTCCAATAACTCTAGATCTTCGATGGTCTGATTAAAAGAGTCTTGTTCAGACCGATTGTGACTCTTGCCTTTATGCTTGTCCTGATATCTGGTGATATTAAAATCGCCCCCTATTATCCAAGCACCTCCCCATTTTTGTCTGATGAATTTTAATTCCCTCCATAGCTCTTGACACAACCTACTGTTAGAAAAATTGGACCTGAGTATACCAAGTGACCTTTTTGGAATTGATCTGCAACAGGAAGAAAGTGAGAAGTAGCTCGAGGCGTGGGTTGCACTTTCTTTAAGAAACTATTTGGCCGATTCTGGAGATGAATCGCTGATCACCAAACACTTCTCCCGGGATACAACGACCTTCTGATCTACAGTGCTGCCAAGACTCCAATTGCAGCACGTACCAACTTGCACCAGCAAAAACCGCAGAAAATGGATTTTTTGAGAAAATTTTGAATGATAGAATTTTGTTTTTCTTTTTCTGTTTTCTGTATCTATTTTCTTCCCAAAGATACTCATCTTATAGCTTGTAACCAGGAAGCTATAATGTGTGTGCATTAATCCAAAAACTGCTATATAATGAATACCATTTATTTTATTTTTTTTTGAAACTGCTATAACATAAAGTCTATTTAAGTGTGAAACAGCTATATTTATTAAAAACGTTTTGAATTCTGAAAGTTCAAAAAAAAGTTCTGTTTTTTTTTTCAATAGACCCCAAGACCCCCAAGGCCCTAAGGCCCAGCCCGGTCATAGATATATATATATATATATATATATATATATATATATATATATATATATATATAGGGAAAGGCTCCGTTGCACACTACTATTGGTGCTCACGGCGTGAACACTACTAGTTCGGGCGTTCAAATCGAAAATCCGAACCGTTCACATTGATCTACACATCTAAATTAGTCTAAATATGTAAAATCAAATCATTTGAAATTCATTTGCCCATTCATTGATGTGTTACAAAATTGTATGGCTGAAATTCATTGTTTTTATAGTCGCGTGATGGATGGGCAAATGAATTTCAAATGATTTGATTTTACATATTTAGACTAATTTAGATGTGTAGATCAATGTGAACGGTTCGGATTTTCGATTTGAACGCCCGAACTAGTAGTGTTCACGCCGTGAGCACCAAGGTAGTGTGCAACGGAGCCTTTTCCTATATATATATATATATATATATATATATATATATATATATATATATATCATGTAGAATGTAGGAATTGAACCCCCAACCTCTTGTGAACTCAAAACTTTAACCGTTAGGCCATGAGACAGTATTGATAACAAGATGAGTGTTTTGAATGTATACTCAATTCCAACAATCCCCCACTTATATATTTAAAACACTAATTTTAAAAGAAGCGGTTTTTCAAAAGTATGGAACCATGCATAAGTAAGGTGTCCGAAGACTTGAACCTTACATAGTGGACAATCCTCAAAATGCAAGAATAATGAGTGATCTTCAGTCTTGAACTTATTACCCGTTTTTACATAGTGAAGGAAAACCACACGTGATTCTACCAGGTGCAAGTTCTAAATGCCAGCACATTCCGGCCTTGTGCTTATCCCAGTATAAGTGAATGTTTTTAGAGAATCAGCCCCATTCTCATAGAAGCGGCCACACTTCACAAACACCCCCGTGAGTCTATCAAGAGTGCTCTTGTAGCTAGACACTCCTCTCATTCAGAGATATAGAGTTCATTAAGAGCCAAGCTCATCCTTACTAACGCTACAAAATATCATGCACATACACATCAGGATGGACTAGGGAGTGATGAAACTCCTAGGTTGCATGATTTCAATCACAGTATGGCTTGTTTTTCCCATTGAACCTATGTCTTGGGATCTCCAGTCGTATAGGTTGGGTTCCCACCAATTGTGATCCTAAATGGGCTTCAGTCCCATCCTTATCGATGTATTCCAAACTTTGTCTCGAGACAATCCTTTCGTCAAAGGATCTGCAAGATTACTTTCTGATCTGACAAAATCCACAGTAACAGCACCAGACGTGAGGAGCTCTCTCACCGTACTGCGCTTGCGACGAATCGCTAATCTCTTACCGTTATAGTAAGCATTTTGTACTTTAGCTATGGCAGCAGTACTATCTGAGTGGATTAAGATCGGAGGTATAGGCCTATTCCATGAAGGAATGTAAGACAAGAGGTTCCTCAACCAGCTTGCCTCCTCACTAGCCGCAGCTAGAGCAACTAACTCAGACTCCATAGTAGAGTAAGTTAAAATAGTCTGTTTCTTGGACCTCCAAGAAACAGCACCACCAGCGATACTAAAAATGTATCCACTTGTGGCCTTGGAATCATCCGAGAATGAATTCCAATCTGCATCACTGAATCCCTCAAGGACAGCGGGAAGCCTCTCATAATGTAGTCCTAAGTTCATGGTCTTTTTCAAGTACCTCATGACTCTGTCGATAGCATTCCAATGCTCAGAACTTGGACAACTCGTAAACCTACATAATACACCTACAGCATATGCAATGTCAGGTCTAGTGCAGTCAGTAGCGTAGCGAAGGCTACCAATAATACTAGCATATTCTTTTTGTCTAACTGCAGCACCAGAATTTTTTAAAAGTTTAACATGAGGGTCACTAGGTGTACATGCAGGTCTACGGTCAAAGTAATTGTATTTCTTCAAGATCTTCTCAATGTAATGAGATTGATCAAGAGTAATACCAGTCTCAGAACGTGTGATTTTCATGCCTAAAATAACATTGGCCTCACCTAGGTCTTTCATATCAAAATTTTGACTAAGCATAGTTTTAGTCTCTGAGATTAATTCAAGTGAAGAACCACAAATGAGTAAATCATCTACATATAGACAAAGCATGATGCAACTATCACTGATGCTTTATAATAAAGGCATTTATCAACATTATTAATAGAAAAACCATTTGAGAGTAATAATTGATCAATTTTGTCGTGCCACTGTTTAGGAGCTTGCTTAAGACCATATAAAGTCTTATTCAGCTTGCAGACTTTGTGTTCCTGCCCTGGAATCACAAAACCTTCAGGCTGATCCATATAAAGTTCCTCTTCAAGTTCTCCATTAAGGAAAGCTGTCTTAACATCCATCTGGTGGATCAACAAGTTATGCACAGCAGAAATGGCTAATAAAACTCTAATGGTAGTCACACGGGTCACAGGAGAGTAAGTGTCAAAGAAATCTATATTTTCCTTTTGTACATATCCTTTAGCTACTAGTCTAGCTTTAAAATTTTCAATTGTACCATCTGGTTTTAGCTTTCTCTTAAGAATCCATTTGCATCCTATAGTACGACTACCGCGAGGTAAGTCCACTAACTCCCAAGTACCATTAGAGGTTAGTGAATCCATTTCGTCATTTATGGCTTCTTGCCACAAATCTGCATCAGGTGAGGTTAAAGCCTCATTGATAGAACTAGGATCAGATTCTAGAACATATACAACATAGTCATCACCAAAATCTTTAGTAGTTCTAGCACGTTTGCTTCTACGTGGCTCAGAATCTAAATCAACATTAGCATTTGTACTAGTTTGAGGAATGCCAGAGGAAGTTGAGGGTTGTGAACCCCCACTACTACACTGTTCCTCAATAAGTAAGGAAATTTATCCTCATAAAAATCAGCATCTAAGGATTCAATAATCACATTATTATTCAAGTTTAAAAATCTCGAAGCCTTACTGTTCTCTGCATAACCAACAAAAACGCATTCATATGTCCTACTTGCAAGTTTGATTCTTTTAGGGTCAGGTTTTCTGACATATGCTAAACAACCCTAAACTCTAAAATAATCAATATTAGGCTTTCTACTTCTCCATAGTTCGTATGGTGAAGTATCAGAAGATAGATGTGGAATTCTATTTAAAACATGACATACAGATAAAAGAGCTTCACCCCATAAAGATTTGGGTGCTCCAGAACTAATAAGCGAAGCAACTACCAATTCAGTAAGAGTCCTATTCTTTCTTTCAGCTTTTCCATTAGATTCAGGTGAATAAGGTGCAGTGGTCTCGTGAATAATTCCAAATGATGTATATAATTGTTTAAATTCATTGGAATCATATTCTGTACCTCTATCACTACGAAATCTCTTAATATTTCTTTCAAATTGATTTTGCACTTCAGTTACATAAGTTCTAAACATGTCAATTGCTTCACTCTTATGTGCCATAAGATAAACACGAGTATAATTAGAATGATCATCAATAAATGTAATGAAATATCTTTTACCATTTCTGGTTAAGGTTCCATCCATCTCACATATATCAGAATGTATCAAGTCTAAAATTTTTGTTTCTCTAGCTACACTTCTATGTGAAGTTTTAATTATCTTAGCTTGACTACAGGATGTGCATTTTTCAAATTCATTTAAGTTAATTTTTGGTATCATGCCAAGTTTAATCATATTACTTACCAATTTCTTGTTAACATGACATAGTCTAGAGTGCCATAAATTAAAAGAAGACAAAGAGTAAACAGAAGCATTATTCTTATTCATTTCAATACTGAGTTTAAACATCCCATTACAAGCAAATCCCTTTCCCACAAAAATCCCATTTTTAGTTATAACATACTGGTCGGATCCGATGCTCTGATGAAAACCAGCCTTGTTGAGTAGGTATCCAGAAATCAAATTCTTCCTCATATCAGGAGTGTGCAAGACATCCTTGAGGGTAACAGTCCTGCCAGAGGTGAACTCCAAGTCCACCTCTCCAGTGCCCATCACATTGATACAGTGTGAATCACCAAGTTGCACTTTTTGACCTTCAGTCTCATTATAAGTTTTGAACCAGCTGCGCTCATAGCAAACATGCCTAGTAGCGCCCGTATCAGCCCACCACCCATCGATTACACCGACCATGTTGATCTCAGTAATCATAGCCACTAATGGCCCTTCGATAGCATTTGCCTGTGGTGCAGGCGTACGCGATCGGCAGTTCCTAGCGATATGTCCAAAGCGATGACACTTCCAACACTCGATAGGATCTGTTCCATTGTTGTTGGTTTGGGCTTGCTGGTTATTTGTCTTATTCGGATTCTGACGTCCATTCTGACCATTCTGACGAAAGTTCGAATTGAACTTCCGACTAGCATTCTTCTTGAACGGCTTGTTCTTTGGTTTCAAATGGACCTTTGCTTTGTTCTGTTGAACAAGCAGGACTTCTTCTTTCTGATCTTGCTTTCTGGATTCCTCCTCAACTCTAAGCCTAGTTATCAAATTCTCCATGGTCAGTTCCTTTGATTTGTGTCGCAGGATGTTCTTGTAGTCTTTCCAACCAGGTGGTAACTTGTCAATCATCACAGCTACTTGAAATTGCTCATCGAGGGGTATTCCCTCTGAAATGATCTCATGAGCAATATGTTGTAACTCGTGTGATTGAATAGTTACCAGCTTGTATTCGACCATGGTGTATTTGAGGTAACGACTGACTGCGAATTTCTTCGAGCCAGCCTCTTCAGTGTCATATTTCTTCTGTAGGGCTTCCCAAACAGACCTAGCCGTATCGGACTGTAAGTAATAGTCATACAGTTCGTCGGATAGCCCATTCAAGATGAAGTTCCTACATTTAAAATCGGCATCCTTCCATTCTGCTATGTCATCTAAAATTTGTTCATTATCATTGGCATCAATAGGTTCTGGGTTAGGCATTACAGGGCAGTCATGGGTAAGAACATGGGCAACTTCTTAGCGACAGATAGAAAAACATTTTGTTCTTCCATCGCTTGAAGTTCAAGCCAGCAATTTTTTCTGGTTTGTTGGTTTCATATTTGCGGTCAGAAACTAAAGCCATTACAGATCACGAAAATAGTTTCTTAAAATTGTTAGAAAAATTGGACCCAAGTATACCAAGTGACCTTTTTGGAATTGATCTGCAACAGGAAGAAAGTGAGAAGTAGCTCGAGGCGTGGGTTGCACTTTCTTTAAGAAACTATTTGGCCGATTCTGGAGATGAATCGTTGATCACCAAACACTTCTCCCGGGATACAACGAGCTTCTGATCTACAGTGCTGCCAAGACTCCAATTGCAGCACGTACCAACTTGCACCAGCAAAAACCGCAGAAAATGGATTTTTTGAGAAAATTTTGAATGATAGAATTTTGTTTTTCTTTTTCTGTTTTCTGTATCTATTTTCTTCCCAAAGATACTCATCTTATAGCTTGTAACCAGGAAGCTATAATGTGTGTGCATTAATCCAAAAACGGCTATATAATGAATACCATTTATTTTATTTTATTTTTGAAACTGCGATAACATAAAGTCTATTTAAGTGTGAAACAGCTATATTTATTGAAAACGTTTTGAATTCTGAAAGTTCAAAAAAAAGTTCTGTTTTTTTTTTCAATAGACCCCAAGACCCCCAAGGCCCTAAGGCCCGGCCCGGTCATAGATATATAAATATATATATATATATATATATATATATATATATATATATATATATATATATATATATATATCATGTAGAATGTAGGAATTGAACCCCCAACCTCTTGTGAACTCAAAACTTTAACCGTTAGGCCATGAGACAGTATTGATAACAAGATGAGTGTTTTGAATGTATACTCAATTCCAACACCTACTATCATAAGGGCCGTATACGCTAGTAACCGTCTGCGTCCAATTGTCACGTCTACGTCTAATTCTAATCGACACCGTGAACTGACCGATATAGTCATCGACAATCTCGAACACTGACGGCCTAGCCCCTGCAGAAATACCCCCTGAATACCCCATAGCTGGCTTGAACCTCCAATTAAAATCTTCCAATCCTCTAAGGGAGGAGAATTCCTCTGTTGTTGGGTTTTCAATTCTAGTTTCTTGAAACCCACAAATGTCCGGATTAATCTTGCTAAGGGTAACACCAATAGCCCTTTTTTTTAATTTTTGACGCATCCCTCTAACGTTCCAAAAGATGTAAGCCATAAAAAAACCTGTAAAAGCAATCTAACTAGGAAGACCCCCCTCCTAAAACACTACCCGATTAGGCTGAACCTATTTTAGTGTCCTCTCTAATGATTGCAACGTTAGAAATTTGGTCGGACCAGGTGGAGCCCATGGCTAGTCCATACAAACTAGCAAAATAAATAATAGATTCATCTGATAAAGAATTAAGAACAGAGCATCTAAGTTTAGAGGTACCTTCTCCCGCCGTATTAACCTCCGCCTGTATGAACCCCTTCTTTGGACCACCTTCTATGCCCTTGTACTGACTTTCTATACTAGTCAGCTGCCTCTTCCCTTTTCTCTGATATTCTGTGATTTTTCTAGTTGAAGAGCTACCTACGCTTCCTCTCACTTCTTTATCATCTCCCTCTGTAGCAGTAGCTGAAACCAAGTTATCCTCTCGGATTCCGTCTAGTGCCCCAATAATACCACAACTTGAATCCAGTACCGGACTCAGAGAAGCAATGTTAGCTATTGGATGCAAGTTAGTTGCGGACCCATCATTGAGAGGTACATAACTGCTAGCACCAAACTGTGCTTCGGAATGTATGGAAGGCAGAACATCTTTACCCATGGGAGAGGACGATGAATTGAACATCACCTTGGACTGAATCAAAGAGGTTAATGCCAGTTTAACTGATTGCTCAATTTCCTCATTGGAGAATTTCATCCAGTCTTCCTGGATAAGACCCAACTGCTTAGACAGGCCCAAGTCTGGATGCTTTTTTAGGATACTCATATTACAGCTGTCCCTATTCCCTACTTTGCTGGGTTCATCCCTGACAAATAGCCCATCCATCCCTTCCCCTCGATTGATGCGAGCTACAGTTGCAACGTCACCTCCTCGCAGCGTTCCCAAACACTCAACCTTGCCCTCATCTGACTGTTTTGGGGCCCGATGTAGGGTGCTTTTCGAAGCTTTCAGCTGAGCTTGCGTGTTGGACTTCGCTGATTTGATCTGCACCATTGAGTTTGAAAAATTGATGTACCGCTCATTGACTGGTGGGTCTGATTTCCGTACCCCATCTCCCATCGCTGCCCCTATGCGAGACCTAGACTTCCCATCCAATAGCTCAACTTCATCTTCTTTCTCAGGCACACAATCTGGACCGTTGAGAATATTATCACCTTCCCACTTCTGATCTTTGAAAGAAACATTTTTTGGAACTTCAGCAATGACCCTGACCTCGTATATATGGTTGTCGAACTCCGTCAATATCTTGGACGGAATATCACTCTTGTTAACCACACCCACTTTAATTCGAGCGAATTTTCTCGCAGATAGAGTAATAGTCTGTCTGTCGATATCCACCAACAAGCCGAAAGATCTGACGATGTTCTGAAACCCCAAACGAACCCAACAGTGAAAAGGAAGATTGTATAATCGTAGCCATATCGGAGCAAGACTGTCAGCCTTCATCGCACCATACTCCCGGGACCACCATTTGAAAGTTATGAAGAACTCTAAACCAAAGCTGTCTTTACTTTCTAAACCTTTTACTCTTATAGTCTCCTTTGCTATGGATTCATCACTGCAGTTTGCATAGAATGCATTGGTCGCTATCTCATGGACAACCCACGTAGCATCTGGTGATGATCCCATCTCAGCTTTGAGTAACTCCGACACATCTGTGACAGTAGGAACCCCTGACTGCGCTTTGATAATAGTCCCGCTATTAAATCGTCTTTCGAAGTTGGCAATCAACGGCGTTGGCACAATAGTCGCTTGAATGACATGCCTATCTCCAGCCACGCTCTCTTGCGTTTGGCTTCCCTCCGTAATTGTTTGATTCCCTGCCATTTGAACTTTCGGAGTATGAGTGTAAGTCGCAGCTTTCTTTGGGCAGTTGGTAGAGATGTGACCGGAGCGTCGGCAGATGTAACAGAACCAATCTGATTGACATTTGCTAATGGAGTGCCCTGGCTTAGCACATTTGTGGCAATTCTTCCGACCGTCGGTGCGCGAATTTTCCGACGAACTTGGGCTCTTCTTATCCTGTCTTTTCTTCTTTGATTTAACGAGGATCCATTCACCTTCGCCATCCTCTCTAGATAGTCGACGGCGACCTGGTTCCGGTGAGGGGGAGCGATTCCACGCTCTATGCGCTTCATCGTCGCTGGACTTGCCTCTGCTGACCTCGGCATAGGATCGCGACTTCTTGTTACTCCTGTCAAGTGTTGGAGGCGAGCGAGCATATCTTGGAGGCGAACAAGCAACTCTATGGTGATTCAGGTTCACCTTCAACCTCTCTTCTTCAGATCTCCTCTGAGGCTGTCGGCTCTCTCTTCCTCTCTCTTCCGGAGAATGTGCCCTCCTTGCTCTCGGGGACGATGACCTGCGATGCTCTCGAACTGTGCTTCTCCCCCTGCTTCGAGCGTCCACACGGTGAAGATCTTCGACCTCTTCTCTGCTTCTCTTGGCCATGACTGGGGGGTGATTGCGACTGTCGTGATGTTGAGAGTGGGAGGTAGGGGAGTTTCTGTGTGTGGGAGGGCGAAAGGGCACTCTCTTTGATGATGATGAGTTTTGTAATTTGCATAAAAAAATACGGGCAATTTCGATATTTCACATGCTTTCTAACGGGTTTAAACCCGTTAAGAGGTATATTTGGAAAATATTTTATTAACTTAACGGAAAACTCAACGACATATGTTTTTATCATATTTTAAAAACTTCGGATGCTATTTGAGTATTATAAAATTTGGATGTTATTTAAGACTTAGGATAAAGTTTGAGTTTCATTTCGTTTCTAGCCCTTTAATTATATATTTTGTAAATCATCTTTATCAAATAATCTAATATTCATAAGGCATACATGCGGCTCACGCTTTGTTCATTTTTGTTTTCAAACTAGGTAGAATGGACGTCAATGAAATAGACAGTATAAACATCAAAATGAATACTATCTAGTTTATATTATGTAAATAAGATAAGTTTGTATTTCTCTTTATTACAGAGCTTGGCAAAACAAGCTTAACTATCCCAATAAGTCTTCACTGTTTTCATACTTAGAGCAATTTAGATTTTGTAGTCATAGGGAAAATTAATATATAAAAATCCATGAGCTGAATCTCCGATAATTTAGTGATTTCGATCTCTAGCTACATTTCTTTGTCATTCAGTTGCAACCATCCACATGGTGGAAGAGACAGGAGGAATTTACAATGTCCCAATTAATCCCATTACCGGTAGTAATGGAAGCTGGGTCTCCCACTTAAAATGGACAGATCGATCTATATTCATTTTGTTAAATGTGCTTGACATCTTTCTATATGTTGAAATTGCGATTAGAATGTGCGACAACAACTAACTAATTTACTGGTAATTTACACGTGTGATGCATGTATTTATAAATATATATTTTTTAAAGTAAAATTTTTGATATTGTCTAGCATCGAACCTAAGACCCCATTTATATTAGTTATGCACGTGTATTGTACGTGTTTGTTTGATTACAATGGGCGTGTTTGTTTGGTTACACAACTCCAACTCTCTCATTAAAATATTATTACTAGTATTTTTCACGTGCAATGCACGTTTTGATAAATAATTGAAGTTAAACGTGCAATACACAAAATTCAACAGAAATTAGCACGTGCAATGAATGTCTTAATTTTAAAAAAATGGAGCTGAACGGGCGATACACGTATTTTTAAAAATTAAGAAGGAAAAACTTTGATGTGTACGCATGATGCACATATTGAAAAATAGATTTGGAGTTGCACGTCCTTGTTTAGTGAAAAAAGTAGTGTTTCTTTTATGACAAATATATTATAAATTGTTTATTTATGACAAACTCTTTCATTAAATAGTAAGTAAATATATTATATTATCTCTAATCTCTAATATTATAACGGGAGAAGGTCTTAGTGTCATTTGTCAATCTACCAACACGATGCATCGCACATGCATAACTAATATGAAGGAGGTCTCAGGTTCGAAGCCTCACTATGTCAGATTTTTTACTTTATTTTTTTTAATATTAAACATGCATCACATGTGTAAATTACTATCTATTTATCTATCTATAATATAATATATTTACTTACTATTTAATGGAAGAGTTTAACACAAATAAACAATTTTTAATATTTTTTGTCACAAAAGAAACATCACTTTTGTCATCAAACAAACATGTGCATCGCACGTACAACTCAAATCTATTTTTCAACACGTGCATCACACGTATACATCAAATTTTTTTCTTTTTAATTTTTAAAAAATACGTGCATCGCCCATTCAGCTCCATTTTTTAAAATTAAGGCATTTATCGCACGTGCTAATTACTGTTGACTTACGTGTATCGCACGTTTAACTCCAACTCTTTATCAAAACGTGCATTGCACGTGAAAAATATTAGTAGATAGATAGATGGATAGTAATATACACATGTGATGCATGTGCAATATAAAAAAAAATTAAAGTAAAAAATCTAGCATAGTTAGGACTCGAACCTAAGACCTCCTTCATATTAGTTATGCACGTGCGATGCACGTGTTGGTAGATTGACAAATGACACTAAGGCCTTCTCCATAGGCCAAAATTCTTACAAAAATTACACTCTACTTTCTGGAGTTGTTTGTTAGCATTCTTGAATTTATTTGACCCTAGTTCTTAATTTATCTTACTGATTTAATTAGTTAAACACGATGATGTCCTTACAAAATAGTGAATCTGAAATCACGACAATACAGTGGTAAAATCTGAGTATCTTGCAATCCGAGAGTTGGATTACAAAATCCTCAAATGTTCTAGATCCCAGATTCAAAGAGCTACAACTTATATTTTGCAAGTTCTAAATGTATCTAATCGCACTAGGTCAATTAGCCTATTCTTTACAGGTTAAGCATTCTGGCAGCAACCTAGAGTTAAAACTTTGCATGCATAACGGGACTGTAAATTCAATATAAGGTCTTATATAAATCGTAAGATGAAAGCTAAACATGTCTAGCAACTCCCAAGAAAAATTCACATATAAATTCTACTGTTAATATTATATATTAATTAGAAATCATGTTGGTGTAGTACTGAACAGCAGGTCTGAAAATCAAAAGTTAGCAGAACTAAAAGTGCGATAACTTACAGGTTATAGGTCGGAATTTAGATCTGTCGAATGTTCTGAAAACTAGACTCATAAAGCTACAATTTCTTTTCATATAGTTCTTATTTATTTTAACAAGAACAGAGCCAAAAACTTAATACAACATGGAACAACAGAACAGTAGAAAACCCAATTCATATGTAATCAACAAAATACTCAACCCGCATAAACCTATAGCATGAATTGAACTACTATCGATATTAGCAACTAAGATGGATTCCTACAGTCCACCCGACAAATCAACACTACTATAAATCAAGTCGCAACAACACATTCAATCGATATACATCCAATCATTGTATCATCTATATATGAGCATGTCTAGTTTGTGTGCATGTAGTGCATACATATGGGGATAACAAAGCTTGGGATTGATGCAATGGTATGGCACGAAAAGGGAACTACTAATTGGTTTCGCCGATGAATCCGTAATAGTCCCTTTGAAGGGTATCAAAGCAATTCATTACGATAATAGAAATAAGAACTCGCACCGGCACCCAGGTGCGGTGAAAAATGGGCAAAGGTTCCTGCACCAATCTGGACGTGTGCGGGTAAAGAAGCTAGTCCAGGAAAATAGGCTTAGGTTAGCGACTTGGAATATAGGAACATTGATAGGAAAAGGCATAAAACTAGTAGATACCATGATTAGAAGGAATATTAATATAGCTTATTTACAAGAAACAAAGTGGGTTACGGGAGAAAGCTAAAGAGATAAATGGTTTTAAATTATATTATACCAGTAAAATTAGAAATAGAAATGGAGTAGAAATTTTAGTAGATAAGAAATTCAAAAAGAGATGTAGTGGGTGTTGATAGAAAAGGAGATAGAATAATACAAATTAAGTTTGTATAAGGGGAAAACATAATTAATATCCTTAGTGCTTATGCACCCCAAGTAGGATTAAATGCACAAGCTAAAAATAAATTTTGGGAAGATATTGATGAGATAATTCAAAGGAATACTCTTAGGTGAGAAACAATTTATAGGAGGAGATTTTAATGAACATGTAGGAGAATATAACATGGATATGAGATGGTGCATGGAGACATGGATTTGGAAATAAGAATAATGGTGGAGAGGCACTATTAGATTTTGCAGCTTCGTATGATCTTATACTAGCAAATACTTATTTTAGGGAGAGGGTGGAACATTTGATAACCTTTAAAAGTAGGGCAAATAGGAGTCAGATTGACTTTTTCATCACTAGAAAAATAGATCACCTGACATGTAAAGATTATAAAGTTATACTAGGAGAATGTTTAACCTCACAACATAGATTAATGGTATTGGATGTGAAGATTGAGAAACACATATGTGCAAGAAAGGAGACTAGGAACCCAAGAATTAGGTGGTGAAACTTGAAAGGAGATAAACTAGAAATTTTTAGAGATAAAGTCCTTAAAGGAGCATCATGGAATTGGGAAGGGAAGACAAATATGATGTGGACTAAAATGGCTACGTATATAAGAGAAATTTCAAATGAGGTACTTAGAGAATCTAAAGGTAGAGGGTTGCTAAATAAAGAAATATGGTGGTGGCAAGAAGAACTCCAAAATATTGTGAGAGAAAAAAGACCAACCTTCAAAATATAGCAAAAAAAATAGAAATGAAGAGGATTTGGAGAGATATAAGACTGTTAGAAAACAAGTTAAGAAAGCGGTAAGAGATGTAAAAGAAAAAGCTTATGAATATTTATACAAAAAATTAGAAACAAAAGAAGGAGAAAATAATATTTATAAGCTTGTTAAACAAAGAGATAGAAAAACAAAAGATATGGATACAATTAGGTGTATTAAAAGCGAGGATTCAAGAGTCTTAGTAAAAGATGAGAAAATTAAGAAAAGATGGTGAAATTACTTTGAGAAGTTATTAAATGAAAAGGTTGTGAGCACCTTAAGAATAAAGGAATCGATGGAGAGTTGAGAGCATATGTTTTTCTATAGAATTAGGACATCGGAGGCTCGAAATGCTCCAGGAAGGATGAAAATAGGAAAATCTTTAGGACCGGATGATATACTCATTGAAGTTTGGAAGTGTTTTGGGGATGTAGGAGTGAGTTGGCTAATAAAATTATTTAATGAAATTTTGAGGACTAAGAAGATCCCCGGTTAATGGAGAAAGAGTATTTTAGTACCTATATATAAAAATAACGGATATGTGCAAAATTGCTCAAACTGCCGAGGAATTAAATTAATGAGTCATACAATGAAAATTTGGGAGAGAGTGATCGAACATAGACTGAGACTAGAAACTAAAGTATTTGAGAATAAGTTTGGGTTTATACCTGAGAGGTCAATAATGGAAGCATTTTATGTACTGAGGAGACTTATGAAAAAAATATAGGGAGAATAAGAAAGATCTACATATGGTTTTTATAGACCTAGAAAAAGCATATGATAAAGTCCGTAAAGACATAGTATGGTGGATGTTAAATAATAAAAGAGTATCTATTCAGTATATTGAGGTAATTAAGGATATATATGAAGGGGCAACAACCACAATTAGAACAACTACAGGAGAGACCATCGATTTTCCTATTACAGTAGGTTTACACCAAGGTTCAGCTTTAAGCGCCTACCTCTTTTCTTTGGTTATTGATGAATTAACGCGAGGAATATAAGATGAGGTGCCTTGGTGTATGCTTTTTGCCGATGACATCGCCTTAGTGGATGAGACTAGAGAAGGAGTCAATGCTAAATTAGAATTATGGAAAGAAACTTTGGAAGCTAGAGGCTTTAGAATAAGCATAACCTAAACAGAGTATATGGAGTGTAATTTTAGGGATATTCAGAACACAACTGAGAAAGTAGTGAAGCTTGATGGCCAAAACATATCTAAGAGAGACTGTTTCCGATATTTAGGCTTGACTATACAAAGAGATGGAGAGATTTGTAAAGATGTTATACATAGGATCCAAGTAGGGTGGCTTCTGTGGAGAAGTGTCAGTTGTGTTTTGTGTGATAAACGTATAGCTTTGAAGTTGAAGGAAAAATTTTATAGGACGACTGTTAGACCAGCAATGATGTATGGAGCAGAGTGTTGGACAATAAAGAAACAACATGTCCAAAAAATAAGTGTAGCGGGGATGAGGATGCTAAGATGGATTTGTGGTAAAATAAGGAAAGATAGGATTAGAAACGAGCATATACAAGACATGCTAAAGATACCTCCAATCCAAGATAAGTTAAGAGAGAATCGCCTCAGGTGGTTTGGATATGTCTCACGTAGACCTAGTAGTGCCCCCATTAGAAAGATTGATTTGATACGTATTGAGGGTAGAGTTAGGGGTAGAGGAAGACCTAAACTAACATGAGTGAAAACGGTGGGAAAAAAAATGATAGCTTGTGAGCTTACAGAAGATATTATTGCGCTAAACCGAGCAAAATGGAAAACCAGGATTCATGTAGCCGACTCAACTAGTTGGGAAAAAGGCATTGTTGTTGTTGTTGTTGTTGTAATAGAAATACGAACTACTTGCAGAGATCAACGATCTTGAACTAGAATAACAACAGTGTTCAAGGAGACTTGCCTTATACGACGATTATTCTGAATATGGAAGAATAACGGGGCGATAGTCCAGACGGCAATGCGCTCGAAAACACGTGCAAATAACGGCGATCAGCGACACGTGCAAACAGTGACGAACAACAAGAACAGCAAACAGCAAGTGGCGATAGTAACAGCAGCGGCGACAACAACAGTGGTCGGGGCATCGCCGAGCTGCTGTGGTATTGACAGCAAGGTGGTGACTAGTTCGGTTGGAGGGCGAGGAGGCTACAGGGTGAGGGAGATGATCGGGTGGAGGGTGGTGATGGAGAGCGGGGTCGAGGGTAGCGGCGACTGTGGAGGCGGGATGGTGCACTGGATGGAGGGACATCGATGGGTCCGGTGGTTGTAGAGCAGAGGAAGGAGACAGTCGACAGGGGTATATAGTGGGTCATGGAAATGGCAGGGGAGGCTTGGGTTCGAGAGTGGGGATCGCGAGGTGGATGGTGGAATGTGACTGCAACGAAGATTGTTGGCGGTGGTGTGCGGTCGGTGTAGGGAGGACGGGGTCGGTGGATTCTTCATGGAGGTGGCTGAGAGGATTAAGAGGGTGCGGTATGATTAGGGTTAGGTTTTGAAATTTTGGTGAGTGGGAGAGGAAGAATAAGAGAATAAGAATGAGCGTGAGAGAAGAATCAGGAGATACGAGGGGTAGTTAGTAGATATTGGGGATCTGATTGGTGACATGGTTTGATTGGAGATCATGGGGAAATAATCTGGGGACTGGCTGTTAGTAGGAATTAGGGAATGTGGGTAAGTGGGTTTGGGTCAAGATCCAATAAGAGATGGGCTTGGGTTTGGGCTCCAAATAGATAAATAAATAAGTACATTAATCGGTTAATTAGGATACTCAAACACAAGGATAAAATGATAATAAAGTGCACAAAAATCTCATGGTTCAGCATGAGAAATAAAAATTGATTGAAGAAATAAAATTGGGTTGTAGACAAATAACAAGATTCATTATAAATTAAAAAAAAAATACAAAGAGCAGATTATAATAATGAGAACGGAAAAGAGTTACAGAAGAAAATCCAAAAAACCGGAACAGGGGTTACATAATATTATCTGTAGTTAAGTCAAAAATCTGGTTCTTTACTGAACTAGTGCTCTGGCATCAAAAATCATATTTTCATATGTATAACGGGTCTAGAAATACATCAATTAATCTTATAAAAATTTCAAGGTGACTACTAATCATGTCTAGTAACAACCTAGTTAATGTCAAGTTCTAATTTTACTGTTAACATTTTCTTTTATTTAACGATCATGTCGATATGCTTGTAAACGACAATCCGGAAATTTAAACCTAGCAGTACTAAAAATGTGAAAAATTGCAGTTTATAAATTAGAATTTAGATCCGTAAATAGTTCTGGAAAATAGATTTAAAAGGATACAAATATCGTTTACAATGTTCTACCTAATAATAACTAGCATTGGTATAATTACCCAAAACCCGGATCCGACCCGGACCTGACCTGGACCCGGCATTGGACCGGAACCGACCCAGTCTATTCGGGTCCAGGTCCGGGTCCTAAAATGGGACCCGTTGTACTTTCAGGTCCGGGTCCAGGTCCGCTCAAAAGAGACCCGACCCGGACCCGGACCTGGACCCGTTAAAAAAATTTTCAAAAAATCAACATAAAATTAAATATTCTATCCTCATCCCTCTCCTCCTTCATCCTCAATTCTAAATCTTCCTATTCCAAACTCAAAACTCATGCCTTTTTCTTCTCTCCTCTATTCAAAATACTCCAGTCACCGCTTCCTCTCGCCGCTCATACCCCTGCTCCTACCCGAACGGGTAGGGATATTTTAATAGGACCCGGACCCTGAACTGGACCCTGTCCTCACGGGTCCGGGTCCGGGTCCAATTCTTGGACCCGTAGGGGAACGGGTCCGGGTCCGGGTAGTGAAGGATCTAACCCGACCCGACCCGACCCGATACCAATGCTAATAATAACAACAACTGGGTCAAAATCTCAAAATAACATGGAATAAATAGCCGGCTAACAAGTTGATTATTATTAATTAGCAACAAACGATATACACATGCATATAACTTTATGGCAATATTTACAGAAAATTAGACTCAATCATAAGGGTCGAATTCTACTATTAGCAAGAGAAATAATTATTAACATAGCATGAACATCACATCCAATTGAAAAGCATTCAAATCATCATTTTCCATATAACAGGTTTTTTAATCTATGTATTTTTGTAATGTATGCATATGACGATGTATAACAATGCTCAGGTTTGAGTCAAGGAAACGGCACGAAAAGAAATCTACGGCTTGGTTTCGCCGATGAATCCGTAATAGTTTCTTTGAGAGGTATCAAGCAAAATAAAGATACGATAATTGAAATGGGAACTACTTGCGGAGATCAAATGATTCTTGATCAAGAATAATAAACCAGTTCAAGAAAAACTTGCTTTATAGATGACGATTGTTCAGAATGCGAATGAATAACGGGAATAAGAGCCTCGACGGCAACACACGGTAGCAAAACAAGAACAACAACCACAACAATAAGAGACAACGGCAACACAAGCAACAACGGCGGCAACACACAACGAGAAGCAGCAACGATGGGACTCGGGGTACTACAGTTTCGGCGGAAGGTAGCAATAGTGACGAGGGTGATCGGCGAGGGGATGCAGCAATGGTGGAGTGGAGAATGGGCGTCTGGTTGGAGGCAAAAGGGATGTGGCGCTGTCGAGGACTAGAGATGAGGGGAAGCAATAATGGTGAATGGGGTGATGGCTGGGAGCCGGCAACAAGCGGGGCAGCAAGGTGGTAGAGAGTGACGGGGTGGAGCGATGGGTGCTGGGGGCTTCGGGGATGGGTTCGGGGGCAGCAGTAGGGGATGTGAGGCTGTAGTGGAGGTCGATGGATGGATGGCGACGAGTGCAGTAGGGCGAGGAGGTGCTACGGGGCTTGGCATTTGGTGGTGGCGAGGTGCAGGTGGCGAGCGGGTGGCGCTCAGGGGATGCGACGATGGTTGCGAGATCAGGAACGAAGAAGAGGAAGGAGGAGGTCGGGGTTAGCGGCTGGGGAAGAAAATATTAGGTTAATTAATTAGGGTTAGGAATTAATTTGAATGTATATGGGATTAGGATGTGGGTTTGGATTAAGGTAACGGGTTAGCGGGTTAGCCAGTTAGAATCCATCAAGAAATGAGCTTAGGGTCCAAAAAATATAAAAATAAATCAATTGGTGGGTTAATTAAATACCTAAAACACAATGATAATAAAAATAAAATAGAGTGCACAAGATTCTCAGGGTTCGACATAGGAAGATAAAATTGATTGAAAAAATACAAATGGGTAGAAGATGAATAGCAAGATTTATTATCAAAGAAACAAATTACAGGAATGAGAAAAGAAAAGAATTACAAAAGAATATCCGAAAAATCGAAAACAGGGGTTACAAACCCTACCCACCTTACAAGAAGAATTTTGGCCTAAAAATTCATTCAAGCGGGTCATACGGTAACCTCGAGAAAAGCCTAATCAAAGAGATGAGGGAACTTCTTCTGAATTTCTTCCTCGAGTTCCTAAGACTCACTGGGCGAGTAAGGATTCCATGAGACACGAACAAGCTTGATGACTTTATTCTTGAAGACTTTCGCACACCTGTCCAAGATAGAGATTGGTTGGACCTCGCATCTTAAGTTTGGCCTCACGGACAACTCCGAGTAGTCAACCACATGACTATCATCCTTGATGTACTTCCTGAGTTGGGAGATATGGAATACATCATAGCCAACCGACAAAGCTGGTAGCAGTGCGAGCCTATAGGCTACCTTGCCCACTCGTTTCACAATATCAAAGAGACCAATGAATCGGGAACTCATCTTACCCCCACCTCCAAAATGAATAACACCTCTCCATGGTGATACCTTAAGAACACATGATTGCTTGCCACAAACTCTAAAGGCCTTCGACAAAAGTCAGCCCACTTTGTCTGCATGTCCTGAGCTGCTTGCAAGTGCTTCCTGATCTGAGCCACTGCGTTGACTGTTCTTGTGATCAACTCAGGCCCCAAAAGTTTTCTCTCACCGATGTCGTCCCAATAAACTGGCAATCGACACTTCCGAACATAGAGCGCTTCGTACGAAGCTGCCTTGAGACTCGCCTGGTAGCTGTTGTTGTACGAGAGCTTAACCAAGTGCAAATGATCTTCCCACGAACCTCCAAACTGAAGAACACAAGACCTCAACATGTCCTCCAGTATCTAAATCGTCCTCTTAGACTGCTCGTCTGTCTCTAGGTGTAATGCAGTGCTGTACCTCAACTTACTCCCAAGCTCCTCTGAAGACTCTCCCAAAACTGAGACCTGAATTTCGTATCTCTGTCTGATACGATGCTGACAGGAACTCCATGCAATCTTTCTACTTCCTGAATGTACTTCTCAGCCAAGCTCTCTATGGACTAAACCACTTGGAAAGGGATGAAATGGGCACTCTTCGTCAAACGGACTACTATTACCCAAATAGCATTGTGACCTTAGGGACTTCTTGGCAGTGCCGTCACCAAATCCATAGTGATGTCCTCCCATTTCCACTCCGAGATTGGAAGAGGCTGAAGGAGTCCAATGGTCCTTTGATGCTTGCCTTCACTTGCTACAGATTAAACATTGAGATACAAATCTCGCCACTACTCTCTTCATACCGTGCCACCAAAAATGTTTCTTTAGATCCCTTTACATCTTTGTGCCTCCAGGATGAATAGAATAAGGTGATCGATGGGCTTCAGCAAGTAGATTATGCCTGACTTCTCCTCTAGGTACACACAACCTAGCTCCCAAACGAAGCGACCCGTCTGAATGAATGATTTAGTCAGTTCTCAAGCCTGCTTCCACTTCACTTCAAAATTCTGCAACTGCTGATCACCAGTCTAGGCTTCCTTGATCTGCTTTACCAGTAAAGACTGCAACTGCAACATCATACACTGTTGTGCTGAACCGTGAAATATCACATCCAATTCCAGCCTTCTCATATCCTCCAACATTTGCTTCTGCATGGTGAGGAACATAGCAGCAGGTTTCCTGCTCAAGGTATCAGGTACCGAATTCACTTTACCGGGGTGATACTGCAAGTTGATGTCAATCTACCATCAGTTCCAACCATCTTCGCTGCCTCATATTCAGTACCTTCTTAGTGAACACATACTTGAGACTTGTTATCTGTGAAAATCTCAACCCTATCTCCAAGAAGATAATACCTCCATAACTTCAAGGCGATGATTACGGCTACAAGTTCAAGATCATGCGTATGATAGTTCTTCTCATGAGACCTCAACTGCCTGGATGCATAAGCGACAACCCTACCTCGTTGCATCAGCACTGCTCCTAAACCTCTGTCAGAAGCATCACAATGAATCACAAAATCTCATGAACTATCTGGTATAGTCAGTACGGGGGCTGACGTCAACCGATTCTTCAACTCCACTAAGACTTCATCACAAGCTCCATCCCAAACAAACTTCTGCTCTTTCCTCGTCAAGTTGGTTAGGGGTCTAGCAATCTTAGAGAAATCCTAAATGAATAATACCCCACCAATCCCAAAAAACATCGCACTTCTGATGTTGACTTCGGCTCTGGTCAATCCTTGACTGTAGTAATCTTCGATGGATTAACTGAAACACCTGAGATAATATGGCCCATAAATGCAACACGGTCAAGTGAAAATTCACACTTACGGAGCTTCTCATAGAGTTGATTCTCCCTGAGAGTCTGCAAGACCACCCTCAAATGCTCTGCATGGTCTTCCCTATTCTGAGAGTACACTAGGATACCATCAATGAACACCACCACAAACTTGTCCAAGAACAGCGAGAATACCCTATTCATCAGATTCATGAATACGGCTGGTGCATTGGTAACTCCAAAATGGCATTACTTAGAATTAGTAATGTCCATATCTCGTGCAGAAAGCCGTCTTCTGAATATTCTCGATCTTTACCTTAACCTGATGATAACTAGAACGAAGATCCAACTTTGAGAAAACTGAAGCACCTCCAAGCTGATCGAACATATCGTCAATCCTTGGTAGCGAGTATCGGTTCTTCATAGTGATATTATTCCACTCTCGATAGTCAATGCAGAGTTTGTGGCTACCATCTTCTTATTAACGAACAACACTGGGGCTCCCCAAGGCGAGACACTCAGCCTGATAAAACCTCTGTCCAATAGCTCCTGTACTTGCACCTTCAGTTCAGCCAACTCAACTGGTACCATCCTATACGGGCTCTTTGAGGTTGGTGCCATACCCGGTTGAACTTCAATACCGAACTCCACATCTCGGTCTGGCGGCAATCCAAACAATTCTTCCGAAAATACATCAAGAAAGTCCCGCACAACTACTGTTGCAACTTCACCATCAGTGCACAACGATTCTAATGCACGAGCCTTCTGGTTCATCGAGTTCTTGACACGCCCAAGCAGTGTCTCATCCGCATGAAACTCGAACTCCTGGTGACCTGGGAGCCTAAATCTTACCTTCTTCTCCCGGCAATCAATCACGACATGGGTAACTCCCAGCCAATCCATCCCAAGGATAACATCAAAGCCAAAGTTGGAGATCATAATGAGATCAGCCTTGAAATCCATGCCACTTATCAGCAACGGGCTCTGCCTGCACACCTTAGAACAGATGATGATGCCTCTGTTGATGTATGCCCTAGAGGCCAGTTGTGTATTGACATTACTAGTTTACATTGCATTATGATATTTATTTCATATATGAGGCATTTAATTTATTGTGTTGTTTATTGTGATTAAATGAGCATAATAAAGTTCTTAGACTAATAGGTTCAATACTATGGGATATCAAGTGCATAACTTGATTGTGAGATCCTATTGGTTGTAATCAAAACATTATTCTTAAATGTCCATATTCAAGTATTATTGTGAATTAGGACAACAATAATGCATAGAGTCTAGTATGTGCGTGGACTGATGACCATATCTCACGGATCATGGATATGAGATATCAAATCTTCACATGGGTACATATTAGAGTAATAATGTACTGAACTGACCCACCATAAGAACGCTGCATGGATCGTTACGTGAGTGTCATAAGTGGTTCTTATAGGGACCATGGTGTATGTAGTCCTTTGACTTGAAGTCACTGCAGTTCCCTACAAGAGAAGTTATATATTTTTATGTCGTCAAACGTTGTCTGTAATAAAGTGATTATAAAGTCGACTATTGGATATACTACAAATCATGCGAAGGGATGTGAGTGACTTAGATAGGATTTGTCTCTCTTACATAACAAGAGCGATATCTACGAGTCCCTTGATTGAGTGAGACTGTAAAATGCATGGTCGTGCTCAAATGAGTCAATATGAGTACTGAGTTCATTTGTTTTGGTAAGTCTACTCGGACATCAAGAAACCAAGGATTGAATTATACAAGGATGACACACTCTATGCCTTGTGGTCAATTAAGATATCTAGACAAAGGAACTAGACTACATGATAACATTGGTCACGGATAGGTTATATCTAATCACTGACATTTTCATTACTTGAGTAGCAGTGATGTATTGCTAGATACCGCTCACTGTTTGTAATACAATAATATGATTTTAGTATTACTGTCAACGTAACGAGAACCTACAGGGTCACACACTTAGAATGGTTCAAAATTGGGATTTAAATTCATAAGATGAATTTAATTGGGAATCCAAGTAACACTTGGACACCTGACATCGGTTGGACATTTAATTAGATTAAATGGGTTGACTAAAGATCAGAGGCCCACACACGAATATGACCCAGGTCGGGTTGTGAGCCCAACGACCTCATTACTCTCTTAGGGTTAATTTTCTGCAGCTATATATATAATAAATATCTATGGAAAGGGGACATACGAGAAAACCCTCGCTGTCACAGAAATTATAAGAGAGAGATCGTGAGGAACAGCCCCATCCCGCAGCTAGCACCGTGGCATGAGAAAAGCTTAGTTTTTATCTGTTCGTGTGGATACCTTAGAGGCACCGCAACATTATAGTGCTGTGATTGACATATCTTGAAGATAGCAGATCCATCCATAAGGTATAATTTCTAAACACGATTTATGGTTTTCGCATGGATTCATGGCTAGGTTTCAATAATATTTTTGTAATTTTTTGCTGTGTATTCAATCTGTGTATGCCAATGAAACCTAACAGCCTCCACCCATTGTGATATCCCAAGCTACTGGCATGACGTCGCTTGCCAAATGGTGCCGATCGACGAAGCAGGAGAAAACAAAGGAGTAGGTAGTACCGGAATCAAACAGAACATGGGCAGGAAGAGAGTGGACTAAGATGACGCCTAAAAGATGATCAAAGAATAAGAATGAAGGTGTAAGTAGGGCATAAGCATGAATAACTGTACAAAAAAAAATAATGCAAGAATTGAATGCAAATAATATAACTATTGTGATATAACTGCAACCACACCAATAGCCACCTCAGATTCTACTGCAGTCAAGTTATAGGCCTGTCCCCGGCCTCCAATCTGACCTCCCCTCAGAGCCATTCTCCTCTGATAAAAAACTTGCCTCTGCAGTGGAAGAGGCGGTCTGCCCTGGCCTCGAGCTAGCGCTCCTTGCTAAGTTGGACCTCCAGTCAGTGTAAGGAACCTATTCCTTTGGCAGTCTCAGACCACATGAAAACTACCTCCACATGTAAGGCACAGACGATTAGCTAGTCTGCAGTCAATCCGCAGATGCCTGACCTTATGGCAGAAGTCAAAAGTTTGAACTGTCTTCGAGGCAACAGGAAAATACGACAGCGCTCTCGTGGGAGGTGTCGGAACCGACCTCCGAATAGGCCCTCCATTAGGCCGAGTGGTGGTAGGGTACTGTACTGCCCACTGAGTAGCTCATCCTCTTATGAGTCTGCTCTTGGATCCTAGCTGCATCAAGAACATCGGCATGGGTGCGGTGTCGGTGGGCAACCAAATGGTCCTGAATGTTGAAATTCAATCCCATCAAGAACCTGCGGGCCCATTCCTCATCATTGGCCACCATGGCGGCTGCCAAACGGCTGAGCCGAGTAAATTTAGCAGCATACTCATCCACGGATCGATTCCCCTGAGTCAAGATAATGTTTAAACTAATACTATCACATATGAAGTAGGCAACAGTAAGTAACATTAAATAACATTATCTGACCAACCTGAGTTAAGGAGACGAATTGCCACTCCATCTCGGCTTTGGTGATGCTGGGAATTTTTTTTACCACGAAGCTCTTCGTGAAAGTAGCCCAAGTAATGGGTCTCTCTAGACTTTCGATCTCAGCTTACCACCAGATATGGGCAAGGTCCACAAGCTGAATGCTTATTACATCCACCTGATCCACATCGGAGATCCATGCCGCTAGAAACAACTGCTCCGTCCGAATCATCCATTGCTCGGCCTCCAACGACGTCTCAGTACCTGAGAACTTATCTGGGTGAAACCTCATGAAATATGCCACTGTACTGGGTCCTGGTAGCAGTAGCCGTGGTGCAGGTCCAGCAGCGGTTCGGTTGGCCGCCTCCAAGGTACCCCTCATCAACTCATTGCGTTCTTGTTGTATGTCACTCCCCGCTTCCTAAGATACAGGAACACGAGTACGAAACAAATGCCCAGTGAATGATAAGAATACCATCCATAGCTGTAATAGATTAACTCAAAAGCATACAAGAGAACACAACCACGCAAGAAAGAATAACCACATAAACAATGAATAAACTCCAAAACAATCGAAATAAATTCACCACATAATATCCAATATCTGGGAAAAAGTAAACTTCGGGACACACTAGCCCAGAATACAAAGTATAATAAAAGCAATAGAATAAACAAATAACATGAGATAACTATAATAGTCTAATAGTCCAGCTATGATCTTCAGAAAGTTTGCTCACCAAGTCCTTGAGTCATATTTTCTTCTATACCTGCAAACTCATTGACTAGAGGTGGGAAAAATATTGTCCGTTAGACCAAGTTACGAACAGCAAGTAGTGAAAGCAAAGAAGTAAAAAAAATATGGTATGTCAAGAAATAATAGGCTAGAACAAAATCAAAGATCAATGACAATAACAAAAGTTGATAATATAATCAAAGTCTAGAATTTATGATGCAATAATCAGTGACTGTATTCAACGATGCAAGATCAATAACAATAATCATGATCAAGAATGCAAGTGTAAATCCTAGGTTAATTAATATTTTATTATCCTAGCTAATGCACGTAATGCTGTGTTCCATACCACAGGTTCATTCATACAAACAGTGGTCGTTTAGACTGTGATGGTGAACTCAACAGATCGTGTACTCAGCACAATAATCAACAATTAACAATCAATATTCTCCAATCAATAATCCACCATTCACAAACATAATCAATCTAGAACAAGGGGCCCTACTGAGTACAGTCTCCAATTGTTCACTACCAAGTCGACCCTTATTTACCCTGGCTTGTTAATATTTCATTATACTTAAATGTGGACATGCAATGGGTAAAAAAGTTTTGAAATGATGTCAAAGAGATGAAAAGGATATGCAATGCATGGTAAAACTAATCATATTTCCTAGATGCAAAATCAAACATGGAAATATAAGCAAAACATAAAGCACACATTCTGAACAGCAAGACGTTACTGTAAAAATTTGAATTTTCCGTTGCTAGATAAAAGAAAATCAGGTTCTGTCAAAGACTCTGGAAACTAGACTCTTTACCAGTTCCAGTGAATACATATGACATATAATAAATATAGAAACTAGGTGAATAATCTCATTCTTTATTGATTATATGTTCATGCAGCATATTAGAGTCAAAATACTTGTGTATAAAAATAGACGGTAAAATCCTTTGAAAATTTCACAAAAATCATATTATAATTCATAACAATGTTTATTAATCACACAATTAATCTCAAATTTTATTTCTTAAAGTTAATCTACTATTTTAGTTAGTTAAGCACGGTGGTGCATATTTAAACTGCATTCTGAAATTTAGACATCACTATAAGAAAATATAGATATCTTACAATCAGTAGGTCGCATTGCAAAACTGTCAGATGATATGGATTCCAGACACACACAGCTATAATTCTTATTTAATGAGTTCTAATTGATATTATCTGTAGATAGGTCAAAAATGATGTTTTTTACTTAACTAGTGTTCTAATCAATAACCTAGAGTCAAGCTTTCATATTTATAAAAGGTCTGAAAAATCATCATATCTATATAATAAAACACAAAGAAAGCTATCGAGCGGCTCTCCTTCATCCCCCCCAAAATCAAAGGCCCAGATCTAATCTCACAAAACACATTTTCCCCCTCAAAATTTCAAACTCCAAATTTTAAATACCCCCTCCCCCCTCTCTCTCTCTCTTCCCAAGATCCCCCCCTTCTCTCTCTTTCTTTCTCTCTATCATTAAAAAGATATAAACAAGTGGCATTAAAAAGAGATACAAATGTACGGAATTGTTGCCATATATATCTGTGCATGGTTGACTTGGTTCACACCCCTAAATATGGATTGAAAGAATTAAAGCACAAATAAGAAAGTAATCCAAAAAAAAGAAAAGAGAACATAGTCATACAGACCACACAAATTGTATATGTATAAAAATAGTAATTTCTGCATGATATTATTATCCAACCATCATATATACACATGCTAACATAAGCCTGCAGCTGTAGTGCAGTACATAATAAAAATAGCAAAACAAGTCAATAATAACATTAATACACTCTCACAATTCATTTAATTTCCAGATATATATTTTTATTTCAAAGCTCATCATATAACTGCACAAATCCTAACCGATTTCAGATCAAATTTGCAGTAGGCTCTCCAGTATATGGATATAGATATATGGAGATGTAATTGTGCTTGATCACATTTAACAAAAGGTCTTCACATGTACATCACAACAAATTCTCTCTCTCTCTCTCTCTCTCTCTCTCTCTCTCTCTCTACCTCTTTCAAAATCATCCTTGGTTAATTACATGAAAATATGACAATGGGGAATTAATACATGGTTAATTACATGAAAATCATATATTGCTACTTATGGCACGCTGCAAACCAAATATAAAATTTCTTATATTAAAGTCACACATAGCAAGTAATTTCGATACGCTATTGTTGAAGATTCACAATACTCTTTTTCAATCCCGAGCTACTAACAAATGATCCTGCAATATATAAACCAATAAACAACTTAATCATACTTCAGAGTACATCAATGTCTCTGCCAAATACACATCTATATAAATCATCATTCACATATTCATGCAATATATTTTATTGTTTACAGGGCATTGTTCACAAAAACATGTTGTAGGCACGTGTCCACGGGTAAACCTAGTAATATTACAAAAATAATAAGGTAATTCAAGTCATGTCTAGTAACAAAATATAAATTTTCAAGTTCTAATTATGTGGGTAGCATTTTATTTTAAAAGAAAATCAAGTTGATGTATCTCTAGACAGAAATCTGGAAATTGAAAACACAGCAGTACTAAAAATAATATATCTTTTAGTTTGTAAACCAGAATCTAGTTCTGTAAAAAGTTCTGAAAAATGGATTCAAAAATGTACAGATAATGTTTACAAAGTTTTATCCAATTACGACAGAAACTAGATCGAAAACTCAAATCAACACAGAGCAAACAGCAGACCAGCAAGTAGATTATGATTTCAAAGCAAAAATTATAGAAACTCATAGTCAATTATTACGGAGGAATTCTACTATTGATGAGAAAGTAGCAATGCGAAAAAGGAAATAACATGAATGAAATAATTATAGTAGTCTAATGATTCAACTCCATTATATATAAGGTTTGCTCACCAAGTACTTTAGTCAAATCTCCTCTTATACCTGTAAACTCATCAACTAGAGGGGGGGAGGGGGGAGGGAGTGTCCGTTAGAGCAAGTTAGGGGGGGAGGGGGGAGGGGGGGGGGGGGGGGGAGTGTCCGTTAGAGTAAGTTACGGACAATAAGTAGTAGATGTAAAGAAGCAAGGAAACATGGTATATCAAGAGATAATGAACTAGGTGAATATCAAATGTCAATAACAAGGGTTGATAATATGGTCAAAGACTATAATCAAAGATGTAATAATCAGGACAACCATCCATAAGCAAGTTGATAACTATAATCATGGTAAGAGTGCAAGTGTCAATCGTAGATTTATTATTCTTTTATTATCCTATCTAATGCACATAATTCTGTGTCTCATACTATAGGCTCAATGCATACAAACAGTGATCGTTTAGACTATAGTGGTGAACTTTACATATCGTGTAATCGGTCGATAATCAACAATCAATAATCCACAATCAATAATCCATAATTCATAACAATAATCAATCAAACGATAAGGGATCCTTTCCCGAGTACAGTCTTTGATTTTTCACTACCAAGTCGACCCTTATTACCCCCACCTTGTTATTATTTTATTATACTCAAATGTGAACATGCAATGGGTATAGAAGTATCGAGGCGATGTCAAAAGGATGGCAAGGCTGTGCAATGCATTGTATAATTAATTCTATTCCCTAGATGCAAAATCAAACATGCTTATACTTAAAAACACAAAAGCACATATTCTGAACAGCAAGACGTTGCTTTACAAGAACTGACTTTCTCGTTGCTACAAGAAAGTAAATCAGATTCCATTAGGGGTTCTGGAAACTAGACTCCCTTCCAACGCATATTCAAACGACTTAGTATAACTACAGTAAGTAGGTGTATAATTCCATTCTTTACTGGTTACATGTTCAGGCAGCATGTTAGAGTCAATTTCTTATATATAAAAGTTGATTGTAAATTCATTTAAAAAACTTATAAAAATCATAATTTAGTTCCTAAGAGTGTTCAGTAACAACACGATTAGTTACATATCTAAATTCTTAATTTAATCTATTGTTTCAATTGTTTAAGCATGGTAACGTATTTTCAGACTGCATTCTGGAATTCAGATGTTACAGCACGAGAATCTGAATATCTTGCAACCAGTAGGTCAGATTGCAAAACTGTAAGATAATCTGGATGTCAGATACACGGGGCTACAACTCATATTTGATAAGTTTTAATTCATATTACTGTTAGTTAGGTCAAAAATTTGATTCTATACTAAAGTAGTGCTTTGGCATCAACCTAGGGTCATGTTTTCATATATATAATGGGTCTGGAAATACATCAATTAATCTTATAAAAATTTCAAGGTGACTCATAATTGTGTCTAGTAATAACCTAGTTAACGTCAAGTTTTAATTCTACTGTGAACATTTTGTTTTAATTAACGATTCATGTCGATATGCTAGTAAACGACAATCTGGAAATTTTAACCTAGCAGTACTAAAAATATGATAACTTGCAGTTTATAAATCGGAATTTAGATCCGTAAAAATTTCTGGAAAATAGATTAAAAGGGTTACAATTGTCATTTACATAGTTCTACCTAATTATAACAGAAACTGGGTCAAAATCTCAAAACAACATGGAATAAACAACATGCCAGCATGTTGATTATTATTAATTAGCAACAAACGATATACATGCATATAACTTTATGGAAATAATTAACAGGAAATTATACTCTGTAATAAGGGTAGAATTCTACTATTAGCAAGACAAATTATTATTAACATAGCATGAACATCACATCCAATCGAAAAGCATTCAAATCATCATTTTCTATATAACATGTTTCTAATATATATAACATGAATCTAATATATGTATTCGTGTAGTGTATGCATATGACGATGTATGGCAAGGCTCGGGTTTGAGCAAGGAAATGGCACGAAAAGAAAACTACTACTTGGTTTCGCCGATTAATGTGTAATTATTTCTCTGAGTGGAATGAAGCAAAATAAAAATACGATAATTAAAATGGGAACTACTTACGAAGATCAAATGATTCTTGAACAAGAATAATAAACTAGTTAAAGGAAAACTTGCCTTACAGAAGACGATTGTTCAGAATGCAAATGAATAACGGGAATAAGAGTCCTAACGGCAACACACGGCAGCACCACAAGAACAGCAACCACAATAGCAAGAGACAGTGACAACACAAGCAACGTCGGCACACAGCAAGAAGCAGCAACAAAGGGACTCGGGGTACTGCGGTTGCGGCGGAAGGTAGCAGCGGCAATGAGGGTGATTGGCGAGGGGATGCAGCAACGGTGGAATGGAGGACGGGCATCGGGTTGTAGGCAAAAAGGGAGGTAGTGCTGTCGAGGACTAGCAATGAGGGGAAGCAGTAATGGTGAATGGGGTGATGGCAGGGAGCAGGCGACGAGCGGGGCAGCAAGGTGGTGGAGAGCAACAGGGTGAAGCGATGGGTGCTGGGGGCTTCAGGGATGGGTTCGGGGGCAGCAGCAGGGGATGCGAGGCGGCGGTGGAGGTCGATGGATGGATGGCGATGAGTGCAGCATGGGGAGGAGGTGTTGAGGGGCTAGGCGTTCGGTGGTGGCGAGGTGCAGGCGGCAAGTGGGTGGCGCTCAGGGGATGCGACGGTGGCTGCAGGATAGAGAACGAAGAAGAGGAAAGAGGGGGTCAGGAGGTCGGGGTTAGCAACTGGGGAAGAAAATATTATGTTAATTAATTAGAGTTAGGAATTAATTAGTATATATAAGGGATTAGGATGTGGGTTTGGATTAGGGTAGCGGGTTAGCGGGTTAGCGGGTTAGGATCTAACAAGAAATTGGCTTGTGCTCCAAAAAAAATAAAAATAAATCAATTAGTGGATTAATTAAATACCTAAAACACAATGATAATAAAAATAAAACAGAGTGCACAAGATTCTCAGGGTTCAACATAGTAAGATAAAATTGATTGAAAGAATACAATTGGGTTGAAGATGAATATCAAGATTTATTATCAAATAAACAGATTACAAGAATGAGAAGAGAAAAGAATTACAAAAGAAAATCTGAAAAATTGGAAACAAATGGTTACAAGAATATTTGATAACTGAGGAAGTTCAGGTTTAAGAAAGCCTGACTCGAAATTCAAGGTTTTCACCACATAGTTATGGAAAGTTCGGCACTACCAACTCAGGGTACGGAGGCAGCAGCAATCTAATACAAAAAAATCGATAAGCTCGGGGTAAGGCTTCGAAAATGGAACCGTACTAAATTTCTGACAATCTAGCCATCTAAGAGTCAATTTTGGAATGTATTGATGTACGAGAAAGACTGGAAGAGACTAGGGACCTTACCCAAGATGAACAAAATTGGTTACTAGTCTTAAAGGAAGACATAACCCAGTTATACAAACTAGAAGAGATCAAATTGTAGCAAAGGTCCAGAATTTCATGGCTTAAAGAGGGAGATGTGAATAATGCTTTCTTCCATCGTGTTGCAAGTGCGCATCGAAATCCAACCTTATCAGTCAGTCCAAACGGTTGCAGGTGTGATACATGAAGAGGAAGAGATTATACAGGTCTTCCAGTCACACTACAAAAATCTTTTCGGGTGTAAAATGGAGCTCACGCTCCCACTGAGAAATATATTTTGGTAGGACAAACCTCAGATCGTGGCTCAGTTATTGCTAAATATTGAGGCTCAGTTCACGGAGGAGGTGAACGAAGTAATCCCATAGATGGGTAAGGAGAAAGATCCAGATCCATATGATTTTCCTATTCTGTTTTGCCAAACCTTCTGGGAAGAAATCAAAGATAATCTTATGGAAGTCATAATAGAAATTTTCGTCCATAGATTCAAAATGGGCAGAATTAACTTTGCGGAAGTAGTCCTAATCCCTAAACATGAACACTCTCATAGTGTGTGTGACTTCAAACCCATTAGCCTCCTCAATTTCTTGGTCAAGATAATCACCAAGATCATTGCTAATAGATTTGGAAAGATAATGACAGATTGATTAACCGGGAATAGTCTAGGTTCTTCAAAGGGTGTTGTATCTTGGACTGTGTAGCCACAGCAGAAGAGACAATTCATCAACGTCATATCATGTGTGAAAAGATACTTGTTAAAACTCGACTTTGATTGAGTGGGATTGCTTGCTAGAAGCACATAGAGGTAGATGTTTTGGAGACAAGTGGATCAGATGGATTTGCTATTGTCTTAGTACAAGTAGGACGTCTATCTTGGTGAACAGTAGGACTCAACTTCTGTTTTCCTGTAGAAGAGGTATGAGGTGGAGGGGGGTCCCTATCCCTCCTCTTATTTATACTTGTTGCAGATGTTCTTAAATCCATCATGGATAATTGCAGACAAGATGGGTGGATCTCTTAAGTAGCGGGTAGAAGAAATTGACCTAAGTGTACAGTTCTATAGTATCCGGATGACACTTCATTGTTTGGAAATAGGGATATTACGGAAAACCATTACCTTCAAAGGAGTACTTTATTGTTTTGAAGCACGGTCTGGATTGTATATAAATTTCTGTAACAGTGCCCTTATCCCTATTGCCATCACGGAAGAGGAGGCAAAGGTACACACAACCATTCTCAATTGCAAACCTGAAAGCTTCCCTATCAAGTATCTGGGGCTGCCAATCAGACCAAGGAAACTAAAGAAATTGGACTAGCTGCCGATCATTGACCGAGTAGAAGCTAGGCTATCGGGGTGGAAAGAAAAATCCATATCACTAGCCGGTAAAGTGACCCTTATCAACTCGGGTATTGTCTAATCTTCCAACCTACTACATGTCTGTCTTTAAATTTTCAAACTGGGTTATCCATAGAAATGATCAAGTTTGGAAAGATTCTTATGGAAAGGCGCTGGCGCTGACAGAGGGTGTTATCACCAGAGCAAATGGGTGAAGGTCTGTATGAAGAAAATACATGGGGGTCTAGGCTTCATCGATTTGAGATAGATGAATATGGCCCTTCTTGGTAAATGGTGGTGGAAAGTTTTTCACCCAAACACCAAAGGTGGGCAAGACTTCTATCCAGTCATACTTACAAGGGAAATGGACAAAAAGTTTGGGTTTCCAGGTTGGACCTAGAGGTTCAAGGTTTGGAGAGGGATTACCAAAGCTTATGCTATGTTTAGCACCGGTGTTACGTCATTCATAGGTAATTGTCTATCGACCAAATTCTTAAAGGACAAATGGTGCTGCGCTCACTCACTCAGAGATCTGTTCCTATATCTATATGAGCAAGAATCCCAACCTCACATTTCAGTGGCCAAAACGTGGAAAGGGGGCATGGAAACCCTCCTTCAGAGCCCGACTAAATATGAGTCCCAGTCGAGACTAGGGGCTCTACAAGCCTACACTGCACAATCGAGAGTGAAATGTGCACAAGGTCCATATCGAAAATCTTGGGGGTTGGAGAATAATGGGTCCTTTACGGTATGATCTCTATATAACCATATCCACTTTAGTGGGTGTAGGCCAAAGTGATCAATGGCACTTTGGAAGGCCAAAGTGTCTCTCAACGTAAGAGTTTTCCTTTGGATTGTGCTCAACAATGCTATCCTGACAAGGGAAAACCTAGCCAAAAGACAGCCGAACATTGCGAAAAACTTTGGCTTTTGCAATGCAAACATGGAATCAATAAATAGTTTATTTGTAGAATGTCCAAGGAGCAAAGTGATTTTGGTCGAGCTACTGAGGGCCCTTGGGGAAAATGATTACCTCATGTCTTATGTGGACATGTGAATAGGTCCAAAATTGGCTAATGAGAGACACAAGATGAAGGAAGCGTGGTATATCGCTTTCGCCGCAACGATCTGGGTTTTATGACTTAAAATACATAACTTTTACTTTCGTGAGATTTGTAATAGTATTTCTAGTAATCTAACTCATAGCATGTATCCTATGAGCCACAACTACGGTGACAAGTCCGAGAGGGAGGATCGCACGAGCATTCCATGTGGACGAGTACGACGAAGAAGAGGTTGTGATTGGCTCTACTCTTGACTAGGCGAAGTGTCACGAATTAATCACCCACCATACAGGATTTTGTTAGAGGGGCCTCTATTATTTTGTTTGTACTTAATATATTGCTCCTTACAATGTTGGCACTGATTTGGACATGTCCCACCCTTCAGGATTTTGTTGAAGGTATTTTGTTTTATTTTTTTCTTTGTAGTTTTTGTACATTTTTCTAGTATTATGGGTATAGTCTTTTAATCTCTTATTAATAAAATATGATGATCTTTTTCTCTTAAGGAAAAAGAAAGTGAGATAGAGAAAGAGAGGTGGAGGTGAATGATTTAGGTTTGAGTAGGTTTCGGTTGGGTTGGATTCGGGAGGGAGAGGAGGGAGTGCGAGAGAAGGTAGAAATGGAAGTGAAGGTGAGTGGCTTTGATTTGGGTTTGTGTTGGGCTGGGGTTGAAAGTGTGTGTGCGTATGTGAGAGAGAAAAAAAGAGAGAGAAAGAGAGGAAAATTTTGCCGAAATGCCCTTGTTTTTGAAAATAATTAGCGACCTACCCTAGTTTCGAAAACATTTAGCGGTTTGCCCTTGTCTGTGACACATCAGCAACAAACGTTATTGGGAAAAACGGCATCAGCTATTTGTATGCCGTTAATCCCAATAACGGCATCTTCATTTGAAAAAATTTACGTGCCGTTATTCCCAATAACGGCATTGCTTATTTTTAGTATAGATCTCTAATGTATCAACATTGACTCGAGATTGGAAAGCAAAAAAGAAAAGAACTGATGCCATTATTCTGGAGAACGACATCGTTTGTACTGATGCCGTGTTTCAGAATAACGGCATCAGTTCTTTTCTTTTTGCACAACTCCCTATAATCGAAAACCCCTTCAAAAACCCTTTTCTTCCCCTTCTGATTCGTAAAACGCATCTCTCTCACATCACCCCTTTTACCCGCAAACCCTAGATCTCATAATCAAAAAATTTCAACCATTTGAGTCCTATAAAATTCCATACATCCTACCTCCTCACTCCCACTCTCATTTTCAGTCTTCCTCAACAACGAATTTTTTGCCGGTGGTTTTTTTGGTATAATTTGAAAGGTATTATCATATTAACCTTATGTTTGATTTTTATTTCAATGTTTTGTTTATTTTGAGTAGTGAATGACTTGAATATGTTTTAATTTTTATGCATAGGTATGGAATTTGATATCCCTATTTGGTTATATTATGGGGGTGAAGTAATTAAGGATCCAAAAATTGGATATTCTTATAGTGATGTTGATCCGGTAATTATTTGGGCTACCCCCAATTTTGGTTACTCAGAATTAATAGATAAGATATATAAAGTAACCAATTAGGACAGAAGTGAAATGAGTCTGAAATTGAGAGCCCGTTATTCTGCTGGTAAAGGGGATGGGCAGTACTTCATGTTGGTACCCATAGACAGTGACAGTTCTCTGAGGTCTGTCTTGCTTAGGACACTTCATCCAAGTTGTAGTTGGAATATAGTTGAGTTATATATTGATCAAACGAGGCTTCCAAATACTACAAGAGTTGTTATCGAAGGTCCAAGGCCAACTAGGATTTTGAGACCATCTGAAGAGTCACACGCAAGGATTTCAAATACTGTTGGAAATACTAACACATCTCCAACGGTACCTGTTTCCTCCGAATACGAGCAGGTACATCCGACCCCCATGCCCACAAAATTTTTTGGTAGCTGGCATTGCTTTGGAAGACTTTGACAACGCCGTTGTAGATAACGACTTGGTAGAAAAGGAAGAAGATGAGGTACGCGGTCTCGAGGATGATGATGAGGAGATCGCCCTTGAAGCTCCAGTTGTTGATGCCAATGTTCATGTGCCGGTTAACAATGCCTGCATGTTGCCAAGTCAGGACACAAGTCCAGCTATGCGTGGATCGCAATCAAGCGAATGGATGTCCCGTGCCACCGTACATGAACATGGCCAGTCTTCCATTGGGTCTTCCAACTTGGATGAACTCTTCATTGGTCAAAGATTTCCATCCAAACATGCTCTACAACATCAAGTAAAGATGTATGCCGTGAAGAACCACAGGGAATTCGTGACGGTAAAATCTGATCGTTGTCTGTACCATGTGAAATGTAAATACGCGCCCATCAACCATTCAGCCGAGCAGATTGCAAAAAATCCATCACTTCAAAATGTAGTTGGTTGTCCATGGCGCTTGCGTGCAATTGTTCCCAAAGGTCGTGATTATTTTGTGGTGAAACAACTTGAAGGTGTACACACATGTGTGAATCCTACATTGACTCAGGATCACAGCAAAATTGACTCGACGGTCGTATCGATGCTGATAATAGATACTCTGAAGGAACAACTCTCAATCACACCAAGAGCCATAATTGGGCAGGTGAAGGGTAGGCTCCAATACACAATATCATATTGGAAAGCTTGGAAGGCAAAACATAAAGCAATTGAGAAACTATATGGTTCTTTTGAAACAGCATACACTAAATTACCATACCTACTCAATGCAATTCAAACTTCAAATCCGGGTACGGCTGTACAGTGGGCGAAGACTACGACCAGGCCGGGTATAGAAACATTTAAAGGTGTTTTTTGGTCATTCGGTCCTTCGATCGAAGGATTCAAATCATGTAGACCAGTTATAAGTGTAGACGGTACTCACTTGTACAGAAAATACAAAGGCTGTTTATTGATTGCGGTTTCACCAGACGCAAACGGGAGGTTGTTTCTGTTTGCCTTTGCACTTGTTGAAGGTGAAAGTATAGAAACGTGGACATGGTTCATGAACTATATTCGGTGCTATGTGACAGATCGTGAAGGTCTTTGTGTCATTTTGGACCGACATGTCGGTATTTTATCAGCAATGGGAAATGAGGTTGGCACGTGGAGGGAACCATTTGCATATCATCGGTATTGTATGCGGCATTTTGCTAGCAATTTTCATAAAAAATTTGGTTTGAAATTTTTGATGAATAAATTAAAGGTAATTGCTTGTCAAAATCAGTGGAAAAAGTACGAGGAAAAGATGGCACAACTTGAAGCTAGCAATGCTGATGCGGCTAATTGGGTTAAGGAAAAAGCAATTGAGAAGTGGGCACTTACTGCTGATGGTGGGTGTAGATATGGTATTATGACAACAAATCTGTCCGAAGTTTTCAACTCGGTTCTAAAAGGTGTTCATAGCTTACATGTCACCGCAATTGTAGAACAGATATTTTTCCGTCTCAACATGTATTTCACCGACCGCCGTGAGGCCGCGCAGACACTTATCGCTGAAGGTAAACTATGGACACCCCGGATTCAGGATCTTATTGATGTCCGGCATGAAAAATCCAATTTACATGAGGCCATAATGTTCAATAATCGCGATGGTGTCTTTGGGGTGAAAACGGGCATTAGAATGGACGGTGGATATCAAAAGGGTGGGCATTGGCATATGGTGGACCTAGAAGGCCGAACTTGTACATGTGGGAAATTTCAATTGTTCCACGTTTCATGCTCTCATGTGTTAGCGGCATGTGCTTCCCGGGCGCTTGATTATCAACCGTACATAGATCCTTTCTACTCTACAGATTCGTTAGCAAAAACATGGGCACCATCTTTCAATCCTATCCCAGACGAATCTTATTGGCCTACCCAAAGCGCACCGGTACTAATAGTTGATCCTAGTCTTCGTCGGGTCAAGGGGAGGCCTAAGAGTACTCGTATCCGCAATGACATGGACGCTCGAGAAGGTGAGAGTAGTGAAAAAGTATGTTCAAAATGTGGTGTGAGCGGACATAATAGACGCAGTTGTAAGAATGTACAAAGTGTGGGGACTTCACAATCTACCCGCACTTGAATATTTTCTTAGTTATTAGATGCTAGTTAAATGTTTTGCTTTGTAAGTGTTAGTACGGTATTTTAAAGTTGTTTCTTAATGCTGAGTAATTTGAGTTAAATTATTTGGAATGAGATTTGTGGTTTTAATCAATGGTGGACATAGTTAAATTTGTTGTTTATAATAAAATAGGACAAAACATGCATAGAAACATGCACAACTGTTCATTTAACAGATGCCGTTACTCTCAAAGACGACTGTGGAGGCAGAACATTTGGCAGAATACTCAAATGTTGAGATTTTGAGTATAACTGATGCCGTTCTTGAGAATAACGGCATACTTAAAAGATGCCGTTATTGAGAATAACGACATCTTTGATCTATGCCGTTACTCTCAAAAACGACTGTGGAGACAGGAATTTGGCAGGATACTCAAATGTTGAGATTTTGAGTATAACTGATGCCGTTCTTGAGAATAACGGCATACTTAAAAGATGCCGTTATTGAGAATAACGGCATCTTTGATCTATGCCGTTACTCTCAAAAATGACTGTGGAGACAGGAATTTGGCAGAATACTCAAATGTTGAGATTTTGAGTATAACTAATGTCGTTCTTGCGAATAACGGCATATTTAAAAGATGTCGTTATTGAGAATAACGACATCTTTGATCTATGCCGTTACTCTCAAAAATGACTGTGGAGACAGGAATTTGGCAGCAAACTACAAATTTTCTAATTTTCCATATATGAAGTTGCCGTTATTCGCAATAACGTTACAGGATTAAGATGCCGTTATTGTGAATAACGGCATCGGTTGTTCTTTTTTTTAACTTTTCAGACATGCACAGGATCAAAATCAAACTTACACAGATACATTTCACTTCAACTTACACAGATACATTGAACTTCAACTTACACAAATACAGGATCAGGATCAGATTCAACTTCATATTTCACTTCAACTTACACAGATACATCCAATGCACAAATACATCAAATTTCACAGATTCATCAAATTTGAGTTGAATTCCAATCTGTACATCCACAGACTTCAAGTAGTTCAAACCAACTTCAAAATCACTTTGCATCAATAGACATGCATAGATACATTATAGACAATTCACAGACTTCAAAATTATAAATAAAGTGCACATCCACAGACTTCAAACTTCTAAATTCATTTAACTCAATTTTACTCAACTCAATTCATAGATTAAAATTCATTTAACTCAATTTCAACTCAATTCAACTCATGCATGTACATCTGTACAAGTTCAAAATAACTTTCAAAATAACTTCGAAACAAGTTCACAGACATGTACATGCATGCTCAAACCAACTAACAGATATGCATACTTCACAGACATGCACAGATATGCATACTTCACAGACATGCTCAAACCAACTAACATATACTACTTCGAACTCCACACACATTCAACTGCAAATTCCAAAACTACATCAAGTCCACATACAATACAAATCAGAATTCATTAAGTTCACTTTAAGCAAATATCCATATCCACACATTCAAACATTGCACAGATATGTTGTGATACTTCATCAAAATCAAAAAACTTCAACCTTTGAGTCATGGACAGATATATGCACAGATAATTCATACTTCAGAAACTTCAAATGAACAAGTAAAATCATACATCAAAAACATCATAATATGATACATCAAAACTTCAAAATATGATTCATCAAACTTCACAATATGATACTTCCAAACTTCTGCATATTCAACTCACTATATGCACATATAACTTCAAAAATTCATTGAAGATTAAACAAACTCATTATTACCTGCAGATACTTCAAATTAAACAAACTCAAATGCATAAACCTGCACAAACTTCAGAACATGCTGATACTCCCATATTTGCATACTTCACAAAACATGCACAGACTTCAAAATCAAAAAAGTGCCCATACTTCAAGTTCATCCATGGTTGACATACTTCAAAATGCAGTTGTAATACAAAATAAAGTGTAATACTAAAGAAAGTGTTGTATTACAAAAAAAACCATTAAAACATAAATATTGCTTCCAATTAACTCGGTGTGAAATGTTGGGGTGCTCTTCTCCTTCGAACCGGGACTTTCCGCCTACGTTCCCGTTGCTCTTGCGTTGGGGGTCCACTTGGACCAATTCCTTCTTCTTCGTCACCTCCTCCTTCTTCAATCTCCGGATTTGCCAATCCGCTTTGCGGTGGAGGGTCACGAACGGTCTTGGATCTTCGATGACGTGATGGATTTCCCAATTCCAATGCTTGTTGTGGTGGAGGTGTAGCTTGGCTAGCGGTAGGCCGTTCTTGTTGGCGTTGCCCTTCGGTTGACCGCATTAGTTCATTGAAACGAGGACCATCTCCAACCTCTTCAAGAGAGGTACGACAATTGCACAGGAGGTCTCGTGCCAATTCTTTGCATGCCTTATTGGCATTGCTCTTCAAGACATTCGCACATTTTCTAGCCATGTCCCATGTGCTTTCGATCTATAATAGTAAACCATATATGTTGTAAGTAAAGATGCATAAGTAAAATTAATCGAAATAATTGAAATTCAACAAACAAACTAATTTACCATTATACGATACGATGAAGCTTTCGGTTGATACATCGGTTGTGATGATGAAAATGCCGGTGGTGGTTCAACCTGGGGTGCGGGTATCGGTTGTTGGATACCCGCTGGAAAATCCGTTTTTGGCGCGATATAAAGTCTAGTTATGCGACGGTACCAGGCCATATAAGCTGTGTGCATTGATCCGTCATACGGACGTTCAATACCCTCAACTACCAACTCATACCTCCGCTCATTCCATGCTCCTACATAAGCGCGGTGGTGATCGGCCCAATCCATGTTCGGTAAACGACCTTGGCCCGTGATGTTGTGTAGTCTACGATCGTATAATGAGTTCACAGGGACGGGTTGTTGTGCATTGAATTGGCGAAGAACACGGCCGGGATAATAAAACTCCATAACTGAGAAGTTCACTAGTGGAGCTAGGGTCAACCACAACTGTGCATTGGCAGTGCAAATGGGTGGTAGATGTTGCAGCCGATCATCTGTGTACGGGATCCAATTGACGAGCTCTTCCCTCAATTGATCTAGTTCGTCCCTATAATAGGTTAGGACACCACGTGGGTTATCCCTCCACGTACGCTTCCCCGCCCAGTAGGCACCAAGAGGAGCTCTCATCACAGGATTATCCTGGAGTACTCTCCAACTCTCTGATAGTACCGTGACACAGGGTCGGCCGAGGTGTATTCTTTCCCAACACCATATTTGCAAGATGGACATCGGCCCGGTCATTTGAATCGACCCCATCGAACAGTTGCAGAGTGCACGGTAAAGGGAGGCTAGAGCTGCACTTCCCCAACTATACCGGCCGGCTGTCTGCAGGTCAGCTATCAGTGGAAGGTACATGAGATGGACTATGTCACCTGAAGAGTTAGGGAATAGAATCCCTCCAATCATCGACAGTAGGTATGCGCGCGTATAGTTCTGGATTTCGATGTCCGTCGGCACTTCCGCCATTCGATGAGTGAAACTATCGTCTAGGAATGAACGTCTAATGGATTCTCCAACCCATATACCGTGGTCCTCTTCAGGCACCGTCAAGCCCAAATAATCTCGCACCAGTGCAATCTTGTTAAACATCAAATTGCCGGTGACGGCCACCCCGTCAATTGGAAGATCCGAAATTACCGCTACATCTTGTAGGGTGACCGTCATCTCACCGCACGGTAAGTGAAAGGTGTGTGTCTCCAGCCTCCATCGCTCTACAAGTGCGGTAAGTAGGGCGTGATCACACTTTATTTTGGCCAGCTTTGACATCCCGCTAAATCCACTGCTAACCAAATAATTTTTCATAGCAATACAGCAGGGGATCACAGGCATGATCTTGTGCATCCTGAAACTCATCTTCTCCACATCCCTGGTCCAAACGGCCTGTGATCTGTGGTCTTCTTGCAGAAACAGAACTGTAGGATCTAATGGACCCGGATGTCCCCGTGGTCCAAATGAAGAAGTAGAAGAAGCACCAACACCATGCGAAGAAGATGGTTGTGCAGGATCCATTGGCCTGTACACATTAACAAACACTAATCAACAACATTTTGAGTAGAAAAATTTTCAAAATAAAGTACTTCAATATTTAAGAATTTGTGCTTCTCAAAAATTCAACATTTAGTAAACCCTACTTCACTAACAATACTTCCAAAATTACTACTTCATTAACCCTAATCTACAATACTTGTACTATACTACATAATAAAACAGTCAAAATCAACTATACAAAATACAAATTAGGGTTTTTGGTTACTTACTAAGATTTCGGATTCGGAATGATAAGGAACTCTGAATGAAGGATTGAAGAGTATACTCCCAAATAGAAGTCAATTACACACCGAAGATCTTGTGGATTTTTTTTTTTAGAGCGTTTAGGGTTTTCGGTGTGGAAACTCTGAAGGAACGAATCGAAGTGAATAGGGGAAGAAGAAGGGGTTTTCGATTATAGGGAGTTGTGCAAAAAGAAAAGAACTGATGCCGTTATTCTGAAACACGGCATCAGTACAAACGATGCCGTTCTCCAGAATAACGGCATCAGTTCTTTTCTTTTTTGCTTCCCAATCTCGAGTCAATGTTGATACATTAGAGATCTATACTAAAAATAAGCATTGCCGTTATTGGGAATAACGGCACGTAAATTTTTTCAAATGAAGATGCCGTTATTGGGATTAACGGCATACAAATAGCTGATGCCGTTTTTCCCAATAACGTTTGTTGCTGACGTGTCACAGACAAGGGCAAATCGCTAAATATTTTCGAAACTAGAGTAGGTCGCTAATTATTTTCAAAAACAAGTGCATTTCGGCAAAATTTTCGAAAGAGAGAGACTAAATTCTTTCTAAGAAACACACTAATTTTGGAGTAACATAATTGCAACTTTTTTTTTCTTAAATGGTACTCAAATTGGTTAGAAAAGTGAATCATTCATATCATAATGAATTTGGATCTGTAAGTAGATTTGCATATGAATCTTGTGACCTTTATACATCAGGATAATAAATGAGAATTTTTTATGAAGACTAAAATCACATGAACATAAATCATCTACTTAAAATATTCATTGAACCAACATAAAGGATTTCTCTCTCTAAAAATTCTAGAGATAGAAGCTCCCAAAAAAAATTCCAAAAAAAAAAATTTCAAAAAAAAAAAAAACAAACTCTGGATCTAATCAAGGAGGGGGGAGGACTCCCTCGTCCTCCCCATCCTCTTCCCCCTTCCCCCCTTCTCCACCCTCCGACGCCATAGAGGTGCGCAGCAGTGTGTTGACGGCCTCGTTTCGTCAGATGTGATATTTTGGAGAGGGACAGCGCGGCGAGGAAGTTCAATACTACGGGGACTAGGTCGACGGCGGAGCGGAGCCGTCTGGAGAGGAGTAGGGTGCGAGGGGGAGGCGTGATGGTCCGGTGATAGGCGATTGCGACAGTTGTTCGATTTGAGCGCGCAGCCTAGTCGACAGTGTTGATGGCAGCCGGTGAGGGTTTCGTTGAGAGGGGTTTCGTCGGGATGGGCTCATCGATCTGATGCATGGCGACTATCAACGGAGTTAGGTGTGTCGGGGTGGGCTCATCGAATTGAGTTTGGTATGCTCATCGAGTTTGGTGCGTTGAGCGCGCTGTTGGGTAGGGGGTCGGCTGAAGGGAGGTTTCGGTAGGTCGGTGATGTTATTGTCGGGTTAGAGCGTAGCGAGGCTTTACCTAGGGTTCGTTGGAGTGGTGCAAGATCGTGGCTAGCCGAAGGTTGTGCTTTTGCTCGTCGAAATTCCAATTAGAGATTGGTGTGAAAGGAGTCGGACCTGGTCAACGGACGGCGCAGAGAGCGTTGTTGTGTCGGGAGGCTCGTTCGCTTCGGTGATGTCAAGGGTGGCATCATCGGAGTTGCGGCAGGGTTGACGAAGGGGTTGTAGGTCGTTTGGATGTGTCATAAATTGTTGGTGACTTGGTGGAGTGACGAACGACGGAGATGCATGACGCGAATTTTGGTAGGAGTGGAGGTGAGTTCGACTTCGATGATGGACGGAGCGGATGATGGAGAGAGGAAGAGGAGCCGGATTTTGAAATTCAGTTTTTGAATTTCGAATTAGGGTTGTGTTATTCAAATTTGAATTTTGAATTAGAGTTTCGAAATTCAATTTGATTTGGAAGTGTGGTAGGGGTGATTCCGTGAATGTTGAATTTCAACATAAATTCTTGAAATTCAAATTTTAGTGGGGGGAAATGTGAGGAGAATTCTTGTTGTAATTTGAATTTCAAAGTAGATGTCGTTTGAAACTTAAACTATAATTGGTGGAGTGAACGGAAAGTACAAGCGTCTCATTTGATAGGCGGTGACATTCAGCTACTGTTGAGAACTTGATTTGACGCAATCAAAAGATGGCGTCGCGGTGGGGTTAGTTTGGCGAACACATGACAGCAACGTCGTGGAGAGAGGAATAAGCATGCCAGCAAGAGACGGTGGTTGTGGCTACTGCCACGGTGGACGTTTGGGGGAAGGTTGACGGATTTTCTAGGGTGGAGTGATTGTTCGATTGATTTTGAATGCCAAATTAGTATTTTTTGGAATTCAAATTAGAACTGGAGGGTTAGGAGGGAGAACATGTGCAGATGCTTCGTCTACAAGTGTAGCTAAGGGAGGGACTAGTTAGGAATGTAGGCTTAGCTTTGTAATCGTTCTCGACTGTTCCGTTCTAGGAATGGATTGATGTATAATTATTGTACTGCTTGTTTCGTTAATATTTTATTAATGAAGCGATGACGATGCCACCTTTTTCTCAAAAAAAATATAAAAAATTCATTGAACCAGTACCAACAAACAGGATAAGAGCGTACAACTGTGTGTCCATGATGGCTGATAATGACAACAATACGAAGAAATATGACTAAAATCATACTATGAATGATCGATATTGACATCTAAAGGTCAATAAATTAAAGTAGAACCCAAATCAAACATTTCATCTTCAATCTTTACCGTTGAAAACACTGTGCAGATCTTCCTATGACAAATGTGTTAATTCCACCGACCAATACTTGACTTTTTATCAAACCTATCCTGTCGCGTACTTTCCTGCACTGCATTCTGCATGGATAAATATCAACATCTGTGTAAATCTTAAAATTTGATTCAAAGAAGAAGGGAAATGAAATCACCCATTTAACATATTTCATTATATAGCTAGCTAATGACAAATTCAAGTTGAGTTTGCGTGTCAAAATTCACCATGATCAACATTATCCACAACTCAGCACCATAGATCTATATATAGTCGACCACATTGCTTAAGGGTTACAAACTCAAGTATAACAACCCCATCAATAGTATAAACTAAAGTGTTAAGAACAAACCATAGAAAAGTAACGTCATCGTGTGTAGTTATTGTTGGATCATAAGTATGAAGTGGAAAGTGGTGTTGGTATCTGCTTTGCTTCTTCAGTTGCTCTCTAGCGCTGCAGCCATCCATCGAAGTAACTTCCCTTCTTCCTTCCTCTTTGGGACTGCAACTTCTAGTTACCAGGTAAATGCCTTCTCTTGTTTTTTTACTATTACTGTTTTAAATAAACATGGTTGCTAATTGCAAATGTCTAGCAATTTTTGTGCATCGATGTGTAGAAATTTTCAGAAGATTGATGATGATAGCTAATTGCAAATATCTTGCAATTGTGGCCTAAGAACAATCATATAGTGTAATCAAATTTTGAAGAATCATGTATAGCTGATTGCAAGTATCTTGCATATTTTTTGTCCTTAATCTAGAAATAGCAAGCAATATTGAATTAGATACCTATAGGATGATAACTGATTGCAAGTATCCTGCAGTTAAATGGCTGGTAACTACTCTTTTTTTTTTTTATCGTAAAAGGTTGGCCTTCGCCCCCCGTGTTTCATTAAAAAATTTAACAAAACAAACAACCAAAAATAAGGCTTATGAAGTTCAGATCCCAAAAAGCTGGATTCTGGAATTCATACACCCCAACCAACAAACAAAAAATACAACAAAATCTAATCCTACTAATCGAGTGAACTCGTCCAAATCAATTTCTCGTGCCAATTTGAGCTCATTCTCTCTCTCAGTCCCTTACTTGTACACCGTTTTATGTACTCTTATGCTACGCTTTATGTACTTTTGTCAAAATTGATTTAAGGCTTATACTATGTTTTCGTTTTCATACATACTTTTCTGAACAAAAAAGTGGAGTTCCCGTTAACTTTTTTACATTAAACAGAAAACTGTAAATTACCTGTCTATGACATAACGTTTACCCACCTTTATCTGTAAATTCATCCATACAAAAAACTTTGCCTTTAATATCCTAACTTTTCTTTACTATTTTGCTACCTTACTTTCGTGGGAAAAAGGAAAAGACTCTTGTACCCCTAAACTCTTTCCCTTCATTTTCCTATATTTTGAGACGTTTTAAATCCCTCCAGACTAAGTTTGGCCACAATTTCCCTCCACTTTCCTTATCTAAGTGCTGAGTTGCTAATTTCCTCCCAAAAAATATTACTTTCGGAGGGGCAAAAACATCCTAAAATTATCATCTAAATATGACATGGGAATATATATGCATTATTTAACAAAATGGTAAAGTTTAGGTAGCAAAATCTAAAGTTGAGAAAATATTGGGGTATTTAAGTGTAAATTTGTTTACATGGACTTATTTAAAGCGAAGCGGATGAACGCTAGGGCATATAAAGGTAATTTAGCAAAAAGAGAATAATGAAACCAAAGAGAAACTGTCATTTTATCACTTTCTTCAAATATTCTAAACAAATTATAACACCAAAAGTTAAATTGCTAGACCTTATCATGTATTTATTTTGGTCTCGTCGTGACCGTCCGTTTTATTTTAGTTAATTCTAAGAGCCTTAGCTCCTCACTTTACAACAAGTGTTCTAATGGCTTTTTAAAACTTAAATTAATGGACATATATAGTGAGCCATAAAACTCCTGCATGTACAATTGTTAATTAACTATTTTATTTTGTAGCTGAACATTAATAATACCAAACATCGATCTAATATTTATGGTTTCAGATTGAAGGTGGATATCTTGATGGTAACAAATCTTTGAACAATTGGGATGTCTTCACACACATTTCAGGTACTATTTTTGTCTACACTAAGGTTTTCATAGTCTAAAAAATTCGTTTTCCAACAAAAAAGATGCAAAGATCAAAATTTTTACTAATTTTTCAATTTTTTTACTTCCTTTTTTTAACCTTAACTACACCCCCAGTAATTTTTTGTGTGCCATATCAGGAAACAGTATTGATGATAATAGCAATGGAGATGTTGCGGATGATCACTACCACCGATACAAGGTGTTCATTTTAACTGAACTTTTAAGGATATAGATTATTTGCATGCAATTACTAAATGATAAAGTGATATCATATAGCTACGGAACAGAGCCAAAGTATAATCATTATTAAGAAATAGGGTTCCTACTGTTATCACAAAAAAAAACGATAAAAAAAGTTCTCTTACAAAAAGAGGTTATAGGCATGTTTTTCGTCAAGCGAATAGGTTTTTTTTCCCCTAGGTTTTGATTAGAATTTTCCTCTCTTCAACAATTCCATCCTATTCAATTTTATTTAGCTTATCTTTTTTTAAGACTAAAAAAAAAGGTTAAAGAAATGTCATTAAATAGTTGGAAGTATTTGTTCGATCGTTATCCTAATAAATATGACAATGAACAGGAAGATGTGGAGCTAATGCATTCTTTAGGAGTAAACTCCTACAGATTCTCCATATCATGGTCAAGGGTTCTACCAAGTAAGTTTCTAACAGTCAGTCAAATTTTTCCATTCATTAATATTAGGAATCATGAAAGATTGGCAATAAGAGAAATTCATTTATGTGAACAGGGGGTAGATTTGGGGAAATCAACTCAGAAGGCATCAAATTTTATGACAACCTGATCAACAATCTATTGCTCAAAGGTAGCTAGATCCGAATTCTAAAAAGTTTAACTTCTTTGGTTGTTCTCTTTATTTGATGAACCTACTCCTTTTTGACATTGGCGTAGGAATACAACCATTTGTTACACTGAGCCATTATGACATTCCCCAAGAACTTGAAGACCGTTATGGTGCATGGTTGAGCTCAGAAATACGGTATGATATTTGTACTCTACACTTAATTTTATTGTCAAATTTACATGAGAATTCAGACTTAAAACTGGAAAGGAAAGCCCCTTAAAACCGTAGCTAGCACACAAAATCTACAATAAACTTGGGACCATAATCCACTGAGAATAATTAATTATGCCTAATGGCCTTCTATATAAACAAAAACAAAAAGGCTTATATATTAAACTAAAAACAATGAAATAAGTACCTTTGATTATCCATTGAATTTACATTAATCATTAGACCCCATTTTTTACCTCTCTTGCAGGAAAGATTTTGGATACTTCGCTGAAGTATGTTTCGAGGCATTTGGTGACAGAGTAAAATATTGGGCTACATTTAATGAACCAAACGAGATGGTGAAATCTGGTTATTTGACGGGAAAATATCCACCGATGCATTGCTCAGAACCATTTGGACATTGTTCTTCTGGGGACTCTGATTTAGAACCATATATTGCTGCTCATAATGTGATAATATCTCATGCTACTGCTGTTGACATATACAAAAAGAATTATCAGGTATTTTACTTTTGCAATAATTAAATTGAAATTAAGTAATAGTTCATCATGAGAGGGAACAATTTTAAATAGATTCGCTTTTATTTTTGCTATATCTTAAGGTGAAACAAGGAGGTTCTATTGGACTTGTTATGGCCATCAAGTGGTATGAACCATTAAGAGAGATTCCTGCAGATCGTTTGGCAGCTCAACGTGCTATGGCATTTGATGTTGCGTGGTAAATTGATGAATGAAACTCACTAATTTAAATACCTTATTTTCATGTTCCTATTATTATTTCTTGCCCTACTGATTTTCCTTGTTGAATAATTACAGAACGAAACTAGTTTTAACTTGTATTCTTATCTTGAAAATCTACTTGTTCATGTAAGTTCATATGTTACATGTTACATATTTGATTTATCTGTGCTTATAGGTTCCTTGATCCTATATTTTATGGTGAATATCCACCGGAAATGCGCCAAGTCTTAGGTTCAAGGTTACCAATATTCTCAATTGAAGATAAGAAGAAATTACAGAACAACATAGATTTCATTGGATTGAATCATTACACAAGTCTGTACACAAAAGACTGCATGTTTTCACCGTGTGGATTAGGTGACTCTCAAAGCAATGGATATTCTTATGTTGCAAGCTATGGGTATTATTTCCTCACCAGCCAAAGAAACGGGCAACCAATCGGAACTCCGGTAAGAGGAAATCCTCAAACAAATAAATTTGATCAATATACTTCATTAAGATAAGTAGACTGACAAAATAATTAAATGGCCTCTTGGTAAAAACTTGTAAGGATGTTTTTTTAACAACGAGTCTTAATGTGTAGACGGCAATGCCCGATTTCTTTGTTTATCCAAGTGGCATGGAGAATATGATCATGTACATTATGCAAAGATATGGAAATGTTCCTCTGTTCATCACAGAAAATGGTAAGGCCGGACATGACAATTTTTTCTTATTTCAAAATTTTTTGTACCGCTTTCCATTCAATATGATTGTGACGACCACGAAGTATATTTTGAAACAAGTAATTAAATTCTTTGATAACACTTGAATATACACAGGTTATGCACAAAGGAGCAACAAAACTGTATCCACCAAGGAGCTGCTCAATGACACCGAGAGAATAGAATATATCCAGAGCTATCTCACTTCACTGACAATGGCGATGAGGTAATGAGAAGAATTATATTGTTTCTATTATTGCTTTTTCTCAACTTTGACAAGTACTTCTTTGTGGGTTTACACAAAATTTATACGGATTATGCTGTAACAGTTTGTTCCTTGCTGTAGGAAAGGAGCTGATGTAAGGGGTTATTTCATTTGGTCTCTTATTGATAATTTTGAATGGTTGCATGGCTACACCATGAGATTTGGGTTGTATCATGTGAATTACGACACACAAGAGAGAACTCCCAAATTGTCTGCTAGATGGTACAAAGAATTTCTTGGAGGACCAAATCTCTATAAGAAAATATACAAGATCAGAGATATGCTATATGATTGATTAACAATTTAGTAATGTATTTATTATCTTGTAAAACATTATAGTCATGGTCTGTCATGACGCAAAGTAAGTCATTTTATACATGTAACAATTGTATGTTGGCATATCTAAAAAGAAACAAATGATTCATTGGTTATATTAATCTGATATCTATTCATAAATTTGTGCAATTTTGTTCAATAGTTTGTCACTTATTAATCAGTGTGATGAATGTGTATATATTAAAGAGATAGAAGATTCAACTACCTTCAGGTTACCATTGCAAAACAAGAATCCACGTATTTGTTTTCAAATAATTTTTTGTGTGATAGGTTTCTTCTTCTATCGTTGGTGTGTTACACTAGCAATATAACAGCTACCTAATCTTCTCCAATTAAATCGGGACTTGAGAAATGTAGATAGATACTCAGAACAAAGAATAAACAAATATATCGAGGGAGAACACCCCTGCCGTAAACCAATTGTTGTCAAAGTGAACATACCATCACCCGAACAACTTCTCATGAACTTGTGAACTAAAGCATTTTTCCAGTTTGGTCTCTCAATAGACCAGCTGGTCCCAAACAAAAGCTCGTTGTTCCTCCGATACTATTAAATGGTGGTAGAGTGGTCACAACTTCATGAAATTCAACTATGAATTATGGGAAGCCCAAAATTCCCAAAATATTAAATTTCTCTAGCCATCATCAAACAAGAACATCGTCAATCTCAGTAGAGAAGGGACTGTTAGGATTGTGGACACAAACACATAAAGTACACGAAGTTGAAGTTGGCGAAGAAGAGTAGACACGATGGCAGCGAGAGCGGCAAGCAGAGAGCAGCAACTTGGAAGTCAACTACTAGGAAACACAATCGACCGCCAAGAACAGTCGACCACCAAGAACAATCGACCTGCAGATTGGGCAGTCGACCGCCCAGCTCTCTAATTTGGCGAAGTGCTATTGCAGTTGACCGACATAAAGTGCGGTCGGCTTTAGGTTGCAGGTTGTCGATCCAATTTGCTGTATTTGTGTTTATCATTTATGGTTTACTTGTATATATATATATATATATATATATATATATATATATATATATAAGCCTTCTTCCGTTGCAAACGGGACTGTGTGCACAGACCCGTGCGAACTTTAATCTGGACCGTTGGATCTTTGATCCGACGGCCCATATATTTTTTATAAAACTTTGCCTTAACCCGTCATTCCCAACGACGGGTTAAGGCTAAATTTTATTAAAAAATATAGCCTTAACCCGTCGTTCCCAAGAACGGGTTAAGGCACTCTAAATTCATTTAGATCTGCATACAGATCGTCTTCTTCGACGATTCTCTCGAGCTCTCATTCTCTTTTCTTCGACGAACCCAAAGTGAAGAAAACCCTAATCCTTGATCTAAACACATACCTGTCCTCCTCCGTCCGCTCCCCCTCTGCTTTCCCAATATCTACTCCAAACATTGAAACCCAACTCTCTCGTCCCCTCTTCGAAACCAATTCGAAACCCTAGTTCGGCCCCAAATTGAATCATTGGCTAAATTCGGACATATTTTGTAAGGTATTGACTATTTCTTTACCTCAGTAGATATATTTGTGTTTAATTTTCAATTTGTGTATACTAAATTATTTAGAAAGTGGGCAAAAAATTATTTGCGTTAGTAATTTGTAGATGTAGAATTGGGAAGACTTTTAATATATTCAATTGCCGAAAACTTTTGTTTGCCTTAGTAATTTGTAGAACTACAATTGTATATACGAAATTATATAGAAACTTTTCAGTGCGGTTATGGTTGAAAATCCTGCAAACGACCGTAAAAAAATACGAAACTCTGCAAGTAGGTTGGTCTCACGTAGTACAAGCCACCCCAAGTTGTAGAAGTGAGTTTCGACTCACGGTTCGAGAGATACGGCCGCGTATCGCTTATGGTTGAAAAAAACCAAGTATAGTGGTACCCGATCGTATCTCGAAAACCGTGAGTCGAAATTCGCTTCTACAAGTTCGGGTGGCTTGTATTACGTGAATTCGATCAAGTTGCAAAGTTTTATAAATTCTGGATGCCGTTTGTGCGGTTTTCTAATGTTCCTCGCATTAGAAGTTAATGACTTAGAATATTTTTAGTGCGGTTAGAGTTGAAAACCTTGCAAACGGCCTCCAAAAAATACGAAACTTTGCGAGTAGGTTGATCTCACGCAGCACAAGCCACCCCAAGTTGTAGAAGTTGGTTTCGATTCACGGTTCGAGATATAAGGCCGTGTATCGCTTTTGGTTTTAAAAAATCTAATAAAGCGGTATACGGCCGTATCTCGCAAATCGTGAGTCGAAACTCAATTCTACAAGTTCAGGTGGCTTGTGTTACATGAATTCGATCAAGTTGCAAAATTTTATAAATTTTGGATACCGTTTATGCGGTTTTCTCATGTTTCTCGCATTAAAAGTTAATGACTTAGAATATTTTTAGTACGGTTAGAGTTGAAAACCCTGCAAATGGCCTCCAAAAAATATGAAACTTTATGAGTAGGTTGATCTCACGCAGCACAAGCCACCCCAATTTGTAGAAGTGGATTTCGATTTACGGTTCGAAATATAAGGTCGTGTATCGCTTTCGGTTTAAAAAAACCTAATAAAGCGGTATACGGCCGTATCTCGCAAACCGTGAGTCGAAACTCACTTCGACAAGTTCGGGTGGCTTGCGCTACGTGAATCCGACCAAGTTGGAAAGTTTTATAAATTTTGGATGCCGATTGTGCGGTTTTCTCACGTACCTCGCATTAGAAGTTAATGACTTAGAATATTTTTAGTGCGGTTAGGGTTGAAAACCTTGCAAACGGCCTCCAAAAAATGCGAAACTTTGCGAGTAGGTTGATCTCACGCAGCACAAGCATCCCAACCTGTAGAAGTGGGTTTCGAATCACAGTTCGAGATATAAGGCTGTGTATCGCTTTTGGTTAAAAAAAACCTAATAAAGCTGTATTCGGACATATCTCGCAAACCATGAGTCGAAACTCACTTCTACAAGTTCGGGTGGCTTGCACTACTTGAATTCGACCAAGTGGAAAAGTTTTATAAATTTTGGATGTCGTTTGTGCGGTTTTCTCACGTTCCTCGCATTATAAGTTAATGACTTAGAATATTTTTAGTGCGGTTAGAGTTGAAAACGTTACAAACGGCCTCCAAAAAATACGAAACTTTGCGAGTAAGCTGATCTCACGCAACACAACCCACCCCAATATGTAGAAGTGGGTTTCGATTCACGGTTCGAGATATACGGCCGTGTATCGGTTTATTTGGATTTTTTTACAACCAAAAGCGGTACACGCCCGTATCTCTCCAACCGAGAGTTGAAACTCATTTTCACAAGTTGGAGTGACTTGTGCTATGTAAATTCGACCAATTTGACTCTAAGTGCTTTTTTTGTTGACATTTGTGAGTTTTTTCCCACAATCTGGGTATGTTTATTAATGATAAATAACTGGATGTAACGCGTACCAACCGCATTTAAATTTTTTGGTACATAGATAAATGGCTAGAACAAGGCAACCGAGAATCCCGACCGGTACCACTAGTGGCACACCAACTACTGAGGTAAGACTGATTATTATTATTGGTTTAAATACGAATATGTAACATTATCTCAATAATAACATTTGTTATCTTTATTCGTGTAGGTTGGTGGCCGTCAATCCACATCTGCTAAGGCAGGTCCGTCGTCCTCGATTCCCGTTACACCACCTGGACCCGTGGACACAAACTTACTCACCTTACAACCCAAACACCGATCTGAAGCCGTGTGAAATGGGTCCGATAAGAAATATAACTTCCGGAAGCACGCGGTTCTTCCTTTTGACCCCCGTATCACGCCGTACTTAGTGGAGGCCAGTTTCTACGGAGCAAAATTCATGGGTTCAGTGAAGCTAGATCGGCCGCTACTTACAGCTCTTGTCGAGCGATAGAGATCGGAGATCCACACATTCCACCTACCAATGGATGAGATGACTGCGACCCTCCAAGATGTGGCAATGATAACTGGGCAACCAATAGATGGGGTTGTCGTGACGGGGAACATGGACTTCGATCGAGTTGAAGTTGTTCATGATTTGCTCGGTATCGACCTCCAGTTGATAGTTCTCCAAGGAAGAGATGCCGCTGAAAAAGAAATCCTCGATAATGTGCCCGCAGATATTGATGAGGATTTATTATATGAACAAATAGAAGTTGCGAAAGATAAAGCGGAAGCTGAAGTTATGGATGAAACTTTCGATGGTAAATCACTGTACATCAATTGGTTGAAATTTCAGTTCGAGGAGGATTATTTGGCCCCCGATTCGGACGAGCAAACCCTAACCTACTATGCATGTGTATACATTTTTAGTATGATAGGGGAAGTGATCTTCCCGAACTCATCCGGATCAACCGTACCGCTAATGTACCTACGGTTGTTGGAAAATTTTCGTAATGCGGGTCGTTTCAGTTGGGGGAGTGCGGCACTGGCACTACTATATAGGAATTTGTGCACATGTTCTTTACAAATGGGTGGCCCGATGGTGCTACTGCAGATCTGGAGTTTGGAACGCATCCACATCGGACGTCCCCGTATTATTGAGGTTACACCGGATTGGTTGGCCGACCCGGGGGTAGCGGAGTTGTCACCTCCTCTAGGAGCATATTGGGCGGGGCGGCACACGTGGATCGATAACCCACGCCAATCTTTAACCTACTATGGACTTGTTCTAATAACAAAATAAGCTCATTATGGACTTGTTCTACATGTGGGGATCTACATGTGGTGCCCACTAAATGAACTCTCCATTCCTCGACATATACTTAGCAAAATCTAACTGAGCGAAGGGGAAACTATGATGAGAAAAAGAGCAAGGACGAAGTTATGGCCATGTTGTACATGTGGTTCCACATGTTGTAAAGTGAAATCTAATAATAGGCTCATTATGGACATGTTCTACATGTGGGGATCTACATGTGGTGCCCACTAAATGAACACTCCATTCCTCGACTTAGACTTACCAAAATCTATCACGGATAAAGGGAGAACTATGGAGAGAAAAAGTGCAAGAACCGAGCAATATACAATACAAATCTATTAGCAGTTAGGGTTATTGTTAGGGTTAGGGTTATATCTTACTTATGTTATGTTGGATTCTACTTATGGAATTCATGAGTTGATAAAATTCCATAAGTAGAACCCCACATGTAGAACCCATGTAAAACCATATGTAGAACCCAATAATAAAAAAAATTCAGTGCGTTTTAGATCGGAGAGCTACAAATATTAACCTAATTAATCAAAACAAAAAAAAACCACTTACGACTAACCCTTAACCCTAACTTACCATAACCCTAGCTTACCCTAACCCTACACTAACCCTTAACCCTAGCTTACCCTAACCCTAGGCTAGTTATCAAATTTTATTTTTTGAACTTTTACACCACCTTTAATGTTAACGATTTTATATTGATTAGTTATGTGGCAATAAATGAAAATTAATAAAAAAATATAAACAATTATGGGCATATGAATGTCACTTTGCACAGTTCATGAGATAATGTTCGCAAAGGATGAAGAGAAAGTTCTAGAAAGCATAAAAATTTCTATCTACTTAACCCGTTCTTGTGAAAAACGGGTTACCTTAACCCGTTTTTCACAAGAACGGGTTAAGTAGATAGATTTAGGCGTATATTTTGAAAACTTAGGTGAAGTCCTGCCCAATAACTCTCTACTTAACTCGTTGTTGTGGATAACGGATTAAGTAAACTTAGCCCGTTAACCCCAATAACAGGTTAAGTGAAAAGATATTGGCAGTCCATTATGATGACTTATATGTAGAGGGATAAAGTACTGCCAATATCGCTCTACTTAACCCGTTGTTGTGAAGAACGAGTTAAGTGATATTAACCCATTGTTTACAATAACGGATTAAGAAGAGCGATATTAGCAGTACTTTATTAAGACTTTGTCTGTAGGCTTCTAAAGGACTGTCAATATCTCTCTATTTAATCTGTCATCACGAATGACGGGCTAAGCTCAATTAAACCGTTATCGTCAATAACGGGTTAAGTATAGATATTTATGCAGCACTTTTGTCTGTGTTTGGTTATATACATTTTTGTTGATACAAATACGACTTCATCAAACTTTGTTCACAAATTCACATCACATCAATGTATATAATACAACAGATATCTTCACAAGAATTTTAAAGCATACAAATGTACAATTTCAACCAAACCACATAATTAATTCAAATCAATACAATTATCCAAAATTTACAGAAAAATTATACATCTAAAGTTGCACATGTCCAAAATATAAAAATTAGTAATAAAGACGTTATTCACGTTGGCTTGCACAGCATGCCCGGTATTCACCTACAACAATTTATCAACATAGAAACAAACTATGTATTAGTTATTGAAATAACAAAATCAACAACCAAATGCTAAACTACTAAAGAGTATTAGATACTACCGTTTATGACCACGCGGCAAGCGTGTGAATTGATTGGGCGGGTTCCGCTTCCTTTGAGGATTTCGCCGTCTGCCTAGTGTCTCGGGGGATTCAGGGTCATCCGACCACCGCTCCTCATCAACTTCTTTGGGATTTTGCTGTTGTTGCAGTTGTTGTGGCTCGGCGATGTGAATTTCCGGCCTTGTCATGCTCTTTCGCCTGGAACTCATTGCTGACACGTTGGCTTTCAAATACGCCTCAAGTTGCGGACCTTCACCCGTGTCCTCAAGAGTACGACGGCACGGCGTTACCATCTCCCACATTATCTCCTTAAAGCTCTCGGGTACCTTACTCTTCAAGACGCGAACAGCTGTTCGAACGTTCTCCCATGTGTTTTCAATCTACATTTGGTTGAAAATTTCAATTTAAACATGCATAATTAACACATCACTTAATTACAGTACATGCATAACAACTATATGAAATATGACTAACCATTTTTCGATATGTCTCAGCCTTTGGTTGGTACATCGGCTGGGAAGAGGAATATGCTGGAGCTGGTTCTGCCTGGGTTAGGGGAATCGAAATCTGCACACCGGCTGGTACAGCGGCCTTTGGAGAAACATACAACCGTGTTATCCGCTTGTACCGCATTATGTATGCCTGTTGGAGGGAGCCATCATACGGTATCGCGACGAACATCATATTCGGTGTCATTTGATGCCGCATGGTGTTCCAGTTGGCTACATGGTAACATTGGTAATCAGCCCAATCGAAGTTGGGCACTCGTCCCGTTCCCCTCACCTCGTGTAACTTTTTATCATAACACCTGACATCGGGAATCTTTTGTTAATATCCAAATTGCCGCAAGACTCTATCAGGATACTGGAACTCGATAACTCCAAATTTACAAGCGGTGCAACCGTCAACCAAAGGGCACTGTCTAAACAGACTGGTGGAACAGTTTGCAACCTGGCGGTCGAGTACGGTTCTCAATTGACGAACTTGTCCCGCAGGTTATCTAACTCATCTCTGTAGTAGGTTAAAGATTGGTGTGGGTTATCGACCCACGTGTGCCGCTCCGCCGAATATGCTCCTAGAGGAGGTAACAACACTGCTACCCCCGGGTCAGCCAACCAATCCGGTGTAACCTCAATAATATGGGGACGTCCGATGTGGATGCGTTCCCAACTCCAGATCTGCAGTAGCACCAGCGGGCCACCTATTTGTACGCCACCTAAAGAACATGTGCACAAATTTCTATATAGTAGCGCCAGTGCCGCACTCCCCCAACTGAAATGACCCGCATAACGAAAATTTTCCAATAACCGTAGGTACATTAGCTGCACGGTTGATCCGGATGAGTTCGGGAAGATCACTCCCCCTATCCGACGTCCAGGAGAAGAAGGCCATGGAGTTTCTGTCACTTCAGCAAGGCAGCATGTCAGTAAGGGAGTATGAGACTAAGTTTACTCAGCTCTCCAGGTACGCTCCAGAACTGGTGATGGATGAGGCGAAGAAGGCTCGCAAGTTCGAGCATGGTCTGAGGCCGAGCTTGAGGTCTCGTATGATACCTCTTGGTATCAGGAGATTCGATAAGCTGGTGAAGAGGGCGGCAGCAACGGAGGCGGATATGGAGCAGTTCCATGTTGCTCAGCACCAGAAGAGCAACTGGCAGTCCGGGAAGAGGCCCGCACCATCGGGGAGTTTCAAGGGGCAACCATCTGCACAGAGGTTCAAACCGACAGGGGCGAACGCTGTCAGTGTAGCTGGAAGACCTGGAAACGATGTAGGGAAACCTTCTGCAGTCACCTGTTATAACTGTGGGGAAGTGGGACACTACCAATCTCGATGTCTCAAACCACGGGCTGGCAATCACAATGTGCCAATACAGCAGACTGGGAAGAGGCCGTACCAGTCAGGGCGAGTATTTGCTTTGACAGAAGCTGATGCTGAGGAGGCAGATCAAGTCATCTCTGGTACGAGGGCTGATGTTTAGTGTGGTTTTTGTCATTTCTTCTTCCCGTTCATAGTGTGAAACTGTTATGTAATGGTGTATGTTATGTAACAGGAGAACTCTATATTAATGGAAAGAAAGCTGTGGTGTTGTTTGATACTGGATCCTCTCATACTTTTGTGTCACCAAGGTTTGCTAAAGTATTGGGAGTTGAACCGAAGATTTTTCCTGGCAAGATCTTAGCAGTGGCTACTCCATCAGGGAAAACTTTAACCACTGATCGGTATTACGCTGATTGCGAGATAGTGATTGGGGATCGAATCTTTGGCATTGATCTGATCGAGCTGACTATCTTGGGAGTCGATGTTATCATTGGCATTGATTGGATGTCGGTGTACAGTGCAAGCATCGAGTGTAAGACCAAGACCGTAACAGTGAAGGCTCCAGGAGGACCTGAAGTCACTTTCCAAGAGAAGTTGAAGTGTTCTAAGTTGGTGGCAACTATCCGCAAGGAAGAGACTCCTGTGAAATTGCAAGGGATTCCTGTGGTTCGGGACTATCCGACAGTGTTCTTGGAAGATTTTCCTGGGTTACCTCCGCATCGTAATGTAGAGTTCAGCATCACTGTTCAACCGGGAAGTGCACCAATCTCTAAGGCACCTTATAGGATGGCTCCAGTGGAACAGGATGAAGTGAAACGGCAGATTAAGGAACTGTTGGGAAAAGGCTTTATTCAACCTAGTGCGTCACCTTGGGGAGCACCAGTGCTTTCGGTAAAGAAGAAGGATGGATCGATGAGGATGTGTATCGATTACCGGGAGCTGAATAAGGTCACTGTTCAGAATAAGTATCCGATTCCTCGAATTGATGACTTGTTCGATCGTCTACAAGGAGCAACTGTATTCTCCAAAATAGATCTTCGATCAGGATATCACCAAGTGCGAGTGAAAGCTGAAGATGTGCACAAAACTGCGTTTAGAACTCGGCATGGGCATTACGAATTCTTAGTTATGCCATTCGGAGTGACGAATGCACCCGCAATCTTCATGGACTTGATGAACAGAGTTCTGAGGCCGTTTATTGATTCTTTTGTCATGGTATTTATCGACGATATTCTTGTGTACTCCAAGTCTGAGGTGGAGCACACCGAGCATCTGGCAGCAGTTCTGCAGAAGTTGGAAGAGCAGCAGTTGTATGCCAAGTTATCCAAATGCGATTTCTGGAAATCTGAAGTGGCATTCCTAGGTCACATCCTTTCTAAGGAGGGAGTGGCAACTGACCCTCAGAAGATAGAGGCAGTGAGAGATTGGGCTAGGCCTACTACAGTGAAGGAAGTCAGAAGTTTCCTTGGGATGACTGGATACTACAGGAGATTCATTCAAGGTTATGCTCAGATAGCTGTGCCGCTTACTGAGTTGACCAAGAAGAATGTGAGCTTCAAGTGGACTGAGCAATGTGAGGCGAGTTTTCAGGAGTTGAAAGATAGACTGACTACTGCACCTATTTTGGCTTTGCCTAGAGCAGGAGTTGAGTACGATGTTTATAGCGATGCTTCACATCGGGGGCTTGGTTGTGTCTTAATGCAAGAAGGTAAAGTAATCGCTTATGGGTCTAGGCAACTACGACCGCATGAGAAGAATTATCCAACTCATGATCTAGAGCTGGCTGCGATTATCTTTGCTTTGAAGCAATGGAGGCACTACGTGTATGGTGAGAAGTTGAACATGTACACGGACCACAAGAGCTTGAAGTACATATACCAGCAGAGGGATCTCAATCTGAGGCAACGGAGATGGTTGGAAGTTCTCGAGGATATGCGACCTGAGATCAAGTATCATCCTGGAAAGGCTAATGTTGTTGCTGATGCACTTAGTCGCAAGAGCAGTTTGGCCAGTTTGATTACGACCCAGAGGCATCTGATTGAGGAGTTGGATCAAGCAGGTATTGAGGTTATCTTGCAAGGATTGGGAGCATCTTTATCTCAGTTGAAGCTTCAGCCTACTTTGAATGCAAGGATCATTGCAAGTCAGGAAGTTGATGCTGATATCTTGGAGATGAAGGAGCAGGTTGATGCTGGCAGGTTGCCCGGATTTCAAACCAGGGATGGAGTGCTGTGGTTCGGAGATAGGCTGTGTGTTCCAGATCAGGCAGACCTGAAAGAGAGTATTCTTCAGGAGGCGCATGCTACTCTTTTGTCAGTGCATCCTGGGAGTACTAAGATGTACAAGGACATAAAACAGCATTTCTGGTGGTCAGGTTTGAAGCGGGATGTGGCTGAATTTGTCGCGAGGTGTGAGGTTTGTCAGCAAGTCAAAGCCGAAAATCAGAGACCCGGAGGTCTATTACAGCCGTTACCTATTCCGGAATGGAAGTGGGATAACATCAGTATGGATTTCATCACGGGATTGCCTAAGAGTTCTAAAGGCAATGATGCTATTTGGGTTATAGTCGATCGACTTACCAAGTCCGCTCACTTTTTGGCGATGAAACTCACTGCTTCGATGGACAAGTTGGCGGAGATGTATGTTGGTGAGATTGTCCGACTTCATAGTGTTCCCTCAACCATTGTGTCTGATCGAGATGCGCAGTTCACCTCGCATTTCTGGAGGAGTCTTCAGGCAGCTTTGGGTACCAAGACAGATTTCAGCACTGCTTTTCATCCACAGACCGATGGGCAGACCGAGAGAGTCAACCGTATTCTTGAGGATATGCTTCGGTGTTGTATACTAGACTTTGGAGGCAGTTGGGAAAGGCATTTACCTTTGGTGGAGTTTGCCTACAACAACAGTTTTCAGGCTAGCATCGGGATGGCGCCGTATGAAGCTTTGTATGGCAGGAAGTGCAGGACTCCTGTTTGTTGGTATGAAGTAGGGGAGCGTCAGTTGTTTGGTCCTGAGCTTGTGCAGCTGACTTCTGAGAAGATTGATCTGATCAGGAAAAGGTTGGTGGAAGCTCAGAGTAGGCAGAAAAGCTATGCAGACAACCGGAGAAGGGACCTTGAGTTTGAGGTTGGTGACTTCGTCTTTCTGAAGGTATCACCCATTAAAGGTGTGGTTCGATTTGGCAAAGGCGGGAAGTTAGCCCTGAGATTTATAGGCCCATATAAGATATTGAAAAGGATCGGGAAAACTGCTTACCGGCTTGAATTACCGGAAGAGTTGTCTCAGGTGCACAATGTCTTTCATGTGTCTATGTTGAGAGGTTATATTCCAGACCCGAGTCATCATTTGCCTGAAGTGCCGGAAGGTTTGCAGTTAGACCTGAATTACATCGAGACTCCTGTCGAGATCGTTGACCGTAGGGAGAAAGTCTTGAGGAATAAGACGATACCGATGGTCAAGGTAGTCTGGAGAAACCACTTGGTTGAAGAGGCTACTTGGGAATCTGAGGAGAAGATGTTGAGGGACTATCCTGAGCTTTTTGTTTGATTTTATTTTTGATTGATTGTATTTTTTGTATTTTTGTATTCTTTGTATCTTGAGTTGTTGTAAGTCTTCTTTTTCTCGCTCTTGGCTGTAGTTCCGGGGACGGAACTATTCTAAGGAGGGAGTGATGTAATACCCCGATTTTCTATATATGTAAAGATTATTTGATTCTACATATGGCATGCATGTGCAATATTTTTCTTAAAGCCCAAAAGTTTAATTTACATATTTTCTACAAAATAATTAGTTTGACCCAACTGATTTTAGCCCATGGATTTAAAACCCTTTCTATTATATTTTTATAACTTGTAATGTGTAGTATATTTTCTTGACCGGGTGTTTAATGTACTAATTTGTAGGGTGTAGTTGGTGTATGCACGTGCATTCGCATACACGTGCTTTGAGCACTTCTCTTGGCCGGTTTGGGGAGTAGTGGCTTCCATCATGGGTAGTTACCTTTGAGTTGTGGGTAGTTTTCTCAACTCCCGATTTGATCTCAGCCTTTGATTCACCAACTCCCCTATTAATCGTAGCCATTGATCCTATCTATTCCCTAGTATAAATACCCCTCCTATTCCCCTATCTCTTTTGCCCTAAAAATTTTCTAAGATTATAGAGAGTATTTGTGAGTTGTGTGGGAGCTTTTCTGTGGAGACAAGCAACATTGCTGAGGAGCCCGGTGTGGAACAAAGGAGCAAGGAGTGCAGTACGGTGTTGAAGGACTTTGCGGAATTTCGATTATTTCTTCATATAAGGTGGGTGTTTCTCAGGACTTCTAATGTAGGAATGATACTATAATTATTATGATTGATACCATGTTACAAAAAGTGAATTGAATGCAGTAGAAATTGCCTGAACATGCTATTAATATGAGAATGAGACTATCGGTACAGTCGACTGCCATGTGAGCCAGTCGACTGGTACGAGACGTTATTTCTTATAATGAGCTGATAAACGTGTGTGTGAATAGGCATGATGGTGTGATTATTGAATATATAATTTCCCTATGACACATATGATGGAGGAAAGGTAGATGAATGAAAAGAACTAATGGTGATAAATAACTTAAATTGTCGGAGCAGTCGATTGACGTAGTGTTAAGTCGACTGGTGCTTCATTCTGAATATGACTGTTTGAAAGTTCCATGAATAAAGATATTTTATTTATGTAGACCCAGTATGATGACTTGAGATTTATACCTTCATTGTCGTAAGAAAGTATGAGTAATGTGAATGCATGTTTAGAGTAGTTTTCTCTAAAAGAGCATGTTAGTAACTTAGAAAATTGTGCTGTAAATGCTACTGAACAAGAGGAGACTCTGGTTATAAAACATGAATTTATGTATATAGTGAATGGATATCATGATGCAAGTACATGTAAGAACCGTAAATAATCTCCTTAATTGAAAATGGATCTGTCCAGTCGACCGATGCATGTAGCAAGTCGACTGATCTGGACTTAGAAATTGTGCTGTTGAAATCTCCAGAACAGACGACTGGTTGATGAACAGTCGACTGTCACGAGAACAATATTGTGAATATGAAAAGTGCGGGACAGGCGACTGGTGGTGTACAACAGTCGACTATCCCGAGCAATTATGATGATACTGTGTGACTGTATGAGTCGACTGGTATTCTTCCAAGTCGATTGTACAGAGTGCACTTGGATATATTTGAACTTCATGTTATTTTGCTCTTGGTGATTGTGAACTGTATGATTTGAATTGATGGGCTCTGTTTATGACTGTATGAATTATACAAATGAATCATAGATGAGAATTGAGAATTAAATGAATAATTATGAAAGGCTAGATCATGATGAGAAAGTCTGTGAGACTCCAAAATAAATGATGAGCTGATGACGCTCAATTAGATATTGTGAAATTGAAATTGAACGAAGGAGTAGCTAAGTCCCCCCGGCAGTGAAATGAAATGATATTGAGAAATAGACCAGGTTGGTCAAGTGAAATGAAATGATAAGTCCGGTTGATGGAGAGGCTAACTCTAGAGCTTGATTTTTATTCATGATTCTAATGTAACTTTAATACATAGTGTGGAGGTGATGAAGGTGAGAGAAAAACATGAGTATGAGAGCTAGGGTACGGTGCGGGTGTGTGAGCCGCAGAATGCATGCTTGATGAGTCAAGACATGGCGCGGGCACAACTCAGTAATGATCGGACTCTAGTCACGCTTGTGGGATGTTTTGGTGACTGCAAGAGGAGTGTGTTCAGGGAGGAGGCTGAATTGTCGCAGAATGCATGCTTGACGAGTCAAGACATGGCGCGAAATTCTACTCCAGGGGCCAGGATACATGCTTGTACTCATAGAATCATCTAGGATACTCACTGGAATTACAGGAGTAGAGTAAGTCATGGCGGGGGATCGAACCCTACAAAAATGAAGAACGATTAAGAGGCTTGCCCTCGAACCTATGTAGTATGGGATGCATAGAATTCGAATAAGTGCGCATTAGTGTCATGATTAATTAAATAAATTGCATTAAGGACTAAGTGCACAATCACGACACGACATCTATAAAAGTTCCCTTTTGATTTTTACATGCTTATTATTGAACAAGATTGTTGATTTGTTAAGAAATGAGATTCATTATACTGTTTCTGGCATAGAGAGGATGGCCATGTATAATTATCGTCGGTTGAATAAACTGACGTACCCACAGTTTTGTATGCAGGATAAATTACATGTAAAGAGGAATGGATGCATAAAGATCTCATTATGTTGATTGTTCATTATGTAAATGTTGTATATTTTGCTTCCGCTGTGTAAATTTAAATGTAAAATATTGTAACTCTGATGTAAAAAGAAAAGTTTGAAATTTCCTTGTAAAATTGTACTCGAGAAGAGCGAAAAGATCCTGAAGAACATCTCGAATTCAGTAATTTGAAATTCGGGGCGTTACAATGGTAGCAGAGCTTACAGCTCTTGATACTGCTTGCTCAGAAACAAGATGGATTAGAAATTTACTTATTAATTTATCACTCTGTAGTTCTATACATGTTGTTCCTATGTATTGTGATCATAAATCTGTTATAGATTTGTTGAAGCAAGATATTATAAATGACAAATTTGACAGACATCTGCAAACAAGGTACAAATCAATCAAGGAGTTGTTGTCTCATTATGTAACTATAGATTATGTGAAGTCGGAGCACAATCTTTCTTATCATCTGACTAAGGGTCTCTCTAGGACTAAAATCCTAGAGTCATCGAGGGGGATGGGGTTAAGCCCATAAAGGGGTCATCGACGATAGCAACCCTACTTCATAGACTGGATGTGTCCATAGAAATTCAAATGATAGAAATAAGTTGGACCGGTGATCCCGTGGGAAGAGATGACTTTACTTTGGAGTACCTAGGTACACTTACTCCAACCTCATTCCTATGGTGATATAGTACTCGTATGTGTGGATATCAATAGGAACAATGAGGAACAATATACAGTGTCGATATCGTGGCAATTTTTAAGTCCATTAATCATTTTAATCCTAACTAATATAGCACTTTATGCGTCTCATTCATTTACCACATGGTTGCTACATACAAACAAGTTACGTTTAGACTTAGTGGTGGATTTTATAGTTCATGTACTCGGCAACGGTATACAATGTTCCATCCATAACGGTAATTTATCAATAAGTTGCTACAAGATCACAAGATCACAAGATCACAAGAACACAAGATCACAAGATAACGGTATAAAGAACCAAGAGCCCCTTACCCAAGTGCATTCCTTATATTTTCCACTACTGCAGTCAACCCAACCCTTAAACCCCAGCTTATTAATTATTTTATTAATGCAACAATACAATATGCAATTTGAGATATGAGATGAACAATAGTATCAATAGGAGAGCAATAGGATGATAACTTAGATAGGACAATTAGAATGATGACAATGGGAAATTAGGATCATGCAATGCAACATATACACATTAATTCATGCAATACTACGATATAAGAATAATTAATCTATTAAAATCTGAAATATAAAATTCTGAAAAGCAAGAGTGGTTTGTACAAAAAAACAGTTTCCCGCTGTTTTCGAACTTAAAAACTAAATTGGTTAGAAATTCTAGAAACTAGACTTCCACACGGTTCCAACGCATATTTAAAGTTCAAATTCCAACAATAGTAGCTAGGTCAATCACAGCGTTCTTTACAGATTTTATGTTCAGGCAGAAAATCAACATCATGTTATTATATTTTTAGAAACCGCAAAAAATCAATATTAAATTAATAAAAAAATATTTTCTGGACTCCTAAACATGATTACTAACAATCTTGAAAATTTTAGAGCAATATTTTTATCATTTGGTCAGCCTATTTACTGTTTAAACAAGAAACGTACACGAATCTGAAAATCTGAAAGTAAAAACACAGCTGTAGTAAAACGGGTATAACTTTTGCTACAAGCTCGGAATTCAAATATTCAAGATGTTATGGAAACTAGAAAGGTAAGGCTACAATTTTTATTCAGGAAATTATTCATTTTAAGATCATTTACTGGTTCAAAACTAGTAGTAAACATACAGACCAGCAATCAATATACAGGTTTTGTGTAGTTTTCATGAAAATAAATTAATTAAACACGATGGGTATCAATTCTATTAGTCAATAATCTTCTCAATCAGCATTATGGGTATAAAGCATGATCAGTAAAATTAAGAACACATATATACATTAATTTATCATCAAGCAATCATCAATCGATCAATCAAACATACAACCTAGCAATTCTTCCTATAATCAATTGATGATTATCAATTCTACATGAATGCATGAAAGATTCAATCTTTGGAGTCAAAAGTGGCACGATGTCAAGAATATTGGGGTTAGCTGTAAACCCTCAATAGACCCAATGAAGATAATCAATACAATGATACGATAACGAATATGATCTACTTATAAGAATTTCAATAAAACTTGAATTTGATACAATTAACAATTCAAGAGGACGGTGAATTGCCTTATTAACGGTGAAAACGAATACCAAGAATAACGGGATGAGAATCCCGAACAACGAACCACGAACACGAGAACACAGAAACACGTGCGAACTATGTACAACACCAACACATAGCCAAACAACCCAACACAGCGAATCCACTACCCTAACAGCAAATATCGAACAAGGGATCGGGATCTCCCTCCACAAAACACCAAACACCGGAACTCAATCCCAATCCAACACACCAACACAACAAACACAGCAATCAAATCCCCTACTCCAAAACAGTAAACACCGGTACACTTTCCCTCCTTCTTCTCTACAGCGATAGAGAGAGAGAGACGCAACGGGGCCAATGCTGACTATCGCGAGAGCAAGGTGGCAACGGCGAGAGCAAGGCAGTAAGGGTGCTCAGGGTGACTGGTGGCAGGCGCTGGCGGTCGGGAAGCGACGCAGCGACAAGAGACGGTGGACTCGAGCGAAGCTCTATTTTGCGCCAAAACAGAGGAGACGGAAATGACAGGGGGGTAAGGGCTCTGGATGATGATGACGAGGACGAGGGGGGATCTTCGGTGGTTGTGGGGAAAACGAAGGGGTTCGAGGTGGTCGACGAAGTGGTGGAATTCGAGGTTGAAGTGGTGCAGGAGATGGGTTTGGACGGTGAGGGATTGACGAAGATGAGGGGAGGATGAAGACGACGGGGCAACGGGATGGTGGTGGCAAGGGCAGAGCAAGGGAGAAGACAAAGGGCGGTCGAAGCGACGGGAGAGGAAGACAGGGGGTGCGGGACTTTGGCTGTGATGGTTTTGGTTTGGCAAAAAGACAATGGGTTGAGGGGATGGTCGGGGATGGCGAGGGAGACGAGGGGTGGGGGACACTTGCGGTCGAGGGCAGTCGGAGGAAGAGGACGAGGAGGGGAGCTCGACAGAGTTGAGTTAAGGTGGGTTCGGTTGGAGGACAGAGGATGTAACACCCCGTAATTGGGTTCGGTTGGAGGACAGAGGATGTAACACCCCGTAATTTTGAAATATATATATATATATATATATATATATATATATATATATATATATATATATATATATATATATATAGGAAAATCTTCCATTGAGCACTCCTTTCCATGAGCACTTCGTGAGCACTCGTCCTTCTAGCCATCATATGGATAATCCAAACCGTTCACATTGATCTAAACATCTACATTAGTCTAAATATGTAAAATCAAGTCATTTGAAATTCATTTGCTCATTCATTGAAGTGTTAAAAAAATTGTATGGCTTAATATCGTTTTTTTATAATGACATGATGGATAGGCAAATGAATTTCAAATGACTTGATTTTACACATTTAGACTAATTTAAACGTGTAGATCAATGTGAACGGTTTGGATCATCATTGCAATGGCCGAAATGGCAAGTGCTCACGGAGTGCTCACGAAAGTAGTGCTCAACTAAAGGGCCCCATATATATATATATATATATATATATATATATATATATATATATATATATATATATATATATATATATGTATATATATATATATGTATATATGTAACTGTTGTCTATAGGGATTCCTATGGGAGAGTTCTATAGAGGAATTAAATAAGATGGGGAGATGGAGAATGCTGTGCTTGACAGCTGGCATCATGATGACTGCCGTCGGGCCCGCCAGAGGAAAAAGAGCAGCATTGCTGCTGTGCTTGGCTGACCTGGCCAGCACGTGGGGGCCCACCTGCTATCTTCTCACGAAAGAGGAGAAAAGAGATAGAAATTTGTCCCATATCGGGATTTGATCAAGAATATAATAATAATAAGTAACTTTGCCTATGATCAAGAGTAACCAATTCGGTTAACCCCCTTTTGAGAGGCAGCCTGTAGTTGGCAGTTGTACTACACAGTATCTAATTTATCTTCTAAATTGTATAAATTGTTCGAGCTCAGGGCAGGGGTGTTATAAATGGTATCAGAGCCGACTTTCGACACCGATTGTAGGTAAGAGTGGGTGAGATGTATACCTGAGATGGAGCTAGCAGATGTACGGGTAAGTATGCCTGAGAGGGAGCGAGGTTGGGACAGGTCACCCAGGTAGGGGACTGTACAACTAGCAGAATCAGGGTACTCCACTCCACATCGGCTAGAAAGGAGATCCTGCACTAAGTTGTGCATGCCCCGTGCTCAGCGAGGACGCTGATTTTTTAGGGGGGTATGTGTAACACCCCGTAATTTTCAAAGATATATATATATATATATATATATATATATATATATATATATATATATATATATATATTTATATATATATATGAGTTTATGAGTTTTGCTCAGTTGAAAACAGATCCGTTTTCAACGGGTTGGAAAACACCAATCTCCACCGTCGATCTAATCTTGATCTTGATCAACGGATCAGATCGAGATCCGCTAAGTCTCCTACTAACGTTCCCAAAAGCGGAGGGGTATTTTCGTCACTTCACGCCAAAAAACGTTTGGGACTTAGCATTTTTTTGGCGTGGAGTTTTTTTTTGTCGAAAAATTCACTTAGGCCGTTGTTGGAAACAACGGCCTAGGTTGTTTGAATTTTATTTTTGTAAAAAAATTGTACTTAGGCCGTTGTCTGTAACAACGGCCTAGGTTATTTTTTTAAAAAATAAATTCAACTTAGGCCGTTGTATGGAATAACGGCTTAACTATGTACAAGTGTTTTTCCAAACACTTGTACATACTCAGATCTTCATCTCCCTCACAACTCTCTCTCGCTAGTTGAGTTCGATAAACCCAATTCGCCAACCGGAGCTGTCTCTCTATCAAATTGAAAACCCTAAATCTCTCTTGATCATTGCTTTTAACCGAATCTCCCCCTATTCTCAGTCTCTAGACCTCTTCCTTTGGAGATCCCAATTACAAACAAACCCTAACCCATACAAAATCTATCCAACCCTAAAACCCTAATCCCCCTAAATTAGCTAAACCCTACTCCCCTTCCTTTCTCTACAGCAGCAACTTTGCGGCCTCCCGAACACCGATAGTGTTGAAGGTACTAATTTGTTACCACTTGAGTAATTCTAACTAGGCTAATTCATTGGAAAATTTTCACCATGTTTCAGTGTACAATTGCAATATTATGCATAGGTTTTTATAGAGTAGGTAATTCTAGTTTGATTGGGGAAGTAGATGTTGTATTAGTTGTTGTTGTTTGTTGTTCGATATTAGTAATAGCGCACAAAGCGGAAAAAAATTTATGCAACTTTGCGAGTACGTCGGACACGCCATACACAACCCAACGCAATTCGTAGAAGTGTGTTCGGATTCACGGTTTGCAGTATACGGCCGTGTATCGCTTTCAATTCATTCCCGTGAGTGAAAGCGATACATCAGTGTATTTTGCAATCCGTGAATCCAAATTGACCTCTACAAATTTGGTTGGCTCATCTGTTTTTCTGCCGTCCAACTCCGAAAGTTTGGAAATTTTTTGATCTCGTTTGTGCGGATTTGTACCGTATATCAAACAACAACCTCAGTTCAAGAATGAGGGGAATGCGAGCCAGACACAGCCTTATTTTGCAAACCGTAGATCAGAACTTACTTGTAGAAGTTCCATTACCTTGTGCACGGCAAGAATAGAAGAGTTTTGTATTTATATGATGTCGTTTTCGACGTGTTGTGACTTATTTTGCTTCGTATGTATATATATCGCCGTCATTTGTTAACAAGCTGTGTTATATATAATGTGTTATTAATTGACCAATAATATATTTTTACTGTATATGAACAACGATACGCAGAGTTCTGCCGCCGGCGATAATTTTGTGCAGGTAGAACCAATCACTTATTCCATGCCGATAGTCGAAGACCATCTGAAACCAAAGTTAGGTATGACATTCCCCACTTTAGTGGAGGCCGAGAAATTTTATTCTTCAAATGCTTGTTGTGGGGGTTTTGCAATGCGTAAGGGTGGGAATAAATTAAAGGGGGGGAATAGAAGTAGATAAGTCATATCTTTGTAATAAAACTGTGTCGTCGCCGGGTCAACATAGTGATGGTAGACGTGGAACAAGCAGTAGAACGGGTTGCAAGACTTGCGTTCGTGTAAAATTGAACGAAACAAGTAATACGTGGGTGGTGTATTCATTTAACGAAAAACACAATCACGAATTTACCTCACCCGATAGAAGACACCTTTTGTCCCGGAACAGGTCTGTGTCAAATACGAACAAAAGGATTATAGATCAAATGAACCAAGCTAATATCCAAACATGTCGACAAATGCTCTTCTTCGAAAGTTCTAGTGGTGGTCATGATCAAGTAGGATTCACAGAAAAGGATGTTAGAAATTTAGTTAGAGATTCGCAAGAAGCATTGAAAGGACACGATTCCACAATGCTAATTGATTTTTTCGAATCTAAGAAACAGACGGATCCTTCATTTTTTTTATGACATTCAAGTCGATCCCGAAGGGCGGTTGTCACATTGTATGTGGGTAGATGGTATTTGTAGGATGAATTTTGAAGAATTTGGCGATGTAGTTTGCTTTGATGCCACGTACAATACGAACCGTTACGAAATGTTATTTGTTCCGTTTGTTGGAGTGAATCAACATTGGCAATCGACTTTCTTAGGAGGTGGGTTCATTCCAAATAAAACGGCCTCTTCGTTTGAATGGTTCTTTGAAAAGTGGTTAGGAGTTATGAATCGTGCTCCATCCGGTATTGTCACCGATCAAGACCGTGGGATCGCCGCCGCAGTTAAGAATGTTTTCCCCCAGACTCGGCATCGTTTTTGTAGTTGGCACATTCTGGATAAGTTACCCCAGGAGATTCGTCTTGGTTTCGATGTCGACAAGTTTAGGGAGTCCTTGAAGAATGTAATCTACAATTCTGAATATATACATGAATTTGTAGAAAAGTGGAATATTTTAATTTCGCAATACGGATTAGAGAGTAACAAATGGTTGAACGATATATTCGATATTCGTGAAAGTTGGGCACCCATCTACGCTAAAGATTCTTTTTGGGCCGGCATGTTGAGTAGCCAACGGGTTGAGTCCACACATTCTGCTCTGAAGCATTATACAGAAAAAAACTATTCCCTGAATGAATTTGCCGTCATCTTCGACCGTTTTTTTGGGAAGGCAAAGACACGATGAATTGAAAGAAAATTATCGTAACTGTGAGAAGAGACCGAAGTTGAAGAGCGAATGGGCTTTGAAGGCACAAATGGCAAAAACATATACTTTGAAAAAATTTTACAAATTCCAAGATGAAGTCACAAAAAGCTTCATGTACAATGTGATATTTGTTGCCGATCTTGAGACACCGGATAGTTCAACCTTCCATGTGATACTTTGTGGAGAATCAGAACCGGCTCGCCTTCTTCAATTATCCAAAATCAATGGAATTATTACATGTGCATGTCACTTGTTCGAATTTGTTGTCATTCCTTGCAGGCATATTTTAGTTGTACTTCGTTTCTGCCATCACACATCCCTCCCGGATGTATATATTAAAAGAAGATGGACTAGGGATGTGATGAGAAGAAGTTACACATCAGTTCCAACCGAACCCAATACCGAGAATTTTGCTTCTCGATATTGTGAGTTGAGCTACCATGCAAAACAAATTGTCGATCTCGATTGTTCCTCCAATGTGAGTTACAAATACACGTTGGAGAATTTGTAGAAGATCATTGACGGGGTTTCTCGGCTACAACCCGGATTAGGTGAACAACCGGAACAATCCTCACAACCACATGATAGTATCGAACCTGGAGGTAGTTCACAACCGCATGGTAGTGCACAACCTCATGATCAAGGGAGTGGACACATACCTACATGCATTAGTGACCCACAACAGTGCACGACAAAGGGAAGGCCTTGCGCCAAAAGATTGAGGCCGATTAGAGAGCAACTCCGCATAAAAAAATCGAGAAGGTGCCGAAGATTCGGCATTGTCCAAATGAATCATGATTCAAGAAATTGTCCAACTTTATTTGATGGGTATGACTCGTAATTTTTATATTTGTCACTCGTTTAAATTTATTATACTTTATTTGTGGCAAATGAGTTTCTTACTAACTAAACCTAATCTTTCAATAAAGGCAAAAAGTAATTTCTTCCGAAGAAGACAGTTCTGAGTCGAGATATGACGATCCACTGTGAATTGTAATTTTTAGAATATAATTGTTCGGTATATTTATAACTCTTTATGCAACTTGATTAATTACCTTTGATTGGTAACTGTAAATGTAATTCTCGAGACTTAAGTGTCGTTTGTTTGTGTCATTTGTTAATATTATTGTTGTACGCAAATGTTGGTTTGTAACTCAATTGTATCAGCTGTAGCTGTACCTGTATTTGTAAATATTTTTTTTTTAAACCAAGGCCGTTGTTGGAGACAATGGCCTCATTTATTTCATGAATTTGGTTTTTTATTCAATATAACTAGTTCAAAAAGAGCGACAAGCCACAGAGCAAAACAATATGTACATGATAAACTTAGGCCGTTGAGATAACCTCAAAAAAAGTGGTGATTTGGGGGGTGCTCTCTGACTTGGAGAAGAGAAAAGGAGCAACAAGTCAGAGAGCAACCCCATTTCTTATATATACCTTCGGCCATTGTTGAAGACAACGGCCTAAGTTATAGTAAAAAAGTTGTGATTTTGGGGGTGCTCTCGACTTGTTGAAGACAAAAGGAGCAACAAATCAGATAGCAACCCCATTTCTTATAAATACCTTAGGCCGTTGTTGGAGACAACGACCTAGATAATAGTCAAAAAGTTGTGATTTTGGGGGTGCTCTCTGACTTGGAGAAGACAAAAGGAGCAACAAGCCAGAGAGCAACCTCATTTCTTATAAATACCTTAGGCCGTTGTTGGAGACAACGGCCTAGGTTGTAGTCAAAAAGTTGTGATTTTGGAGGTTCTCTCTGACTTGGAGAAGACAAAAAAAGCAACAAGTCAGAGAGCAACCCCATTTCTTATAAATACCTTAGGTTATAGTCAAAAAGTTGTGATTTTGGGGGTGCTCTCTGACTTGGAGAAGACAAAAGGAGCAACAAGTCAGAGAGCAACCCTATTTCTTATAAATACCTTAGGCCGTTGTTGGAGACAATGGCCTAAGTTGTAGCTTAATACTTGAAAAGAGGAAAAAGTCATGGAGGACCCCTTTAATTTAATGCCTTAAGCCGTTGTTTGTAACAACAGACTACGTAAGATGTTTTTGGTGTTTTTATAATTTTCTCTTTATTCTTTACGTACAGTCTCTGTGGAAATTTATACCAAAGACAGATGATCTACACTTGTATATCTTTCCGCTATTTTTTTTAAGTGTCGATTACTACCACCTTTCAAACCAATATATAATCATGGTGGTTAAATATGTAAAAAAAATGATAAAAAATAATTCATAATCATCCAATTTGGTGAAAATTTTTTACAGAAAATAAAATAAATTTTATCTGTCTTTACGAACAGTCTCTCTGGAACTCTACACGAAAGACAGATAATTTACTCGTATATATTGTTTATAATTTTTTATTACGTTACAATTTTTCCGGCCTATGTAAACAATATAAAATTATAAAGGTAATATGCTTATAAATTATTCAAAAATATATAAAGGAGTACGTTTACATGTATAAGGTTAGGGTTAGGGGTTTTTTGTTATATGGGTTTACATGTGGGGATGTACATATGGTTTTTCCCATATATAGGCTACATGTAGGGATCTACATGTGGTTATGTACTTTAGGTATTTCCCATATTGAAGTATCTGCAATAATAGTAGGCGGGTGTTGAGTTCTGCTTGTTTAGCTTGGTGCTTTTTCCCATTTAGGTGTATGTTGAAAGTCTGCTGGCATATGATTTTGTTGAGCTTAACAACAATGAAGAAACTAGGAAAACAACAACATTGTTGAGTCCTAATGGCAAAACATGGAAAGTTTGGTTAATTAGAGTAGGGCAGAATCATGTGTGCATTGGTGGAGAGAAGTGGAGAGAATTCACAGGTTCTAATAAACTAGAAATAGGATATATGTTAGTGTTCCATTACAAAGGGAATATGTTCAGCTTTAGGGGTATTGATTTTTCCTACATTATATTTGTGATCATTTCTAATAATACCACTGGTCGAAATTCTGGTAGGTCTTATGTCTGTTAATTTCAATATGTTTGTGATCTTTTTTAGTAATGTATCACCATAGGAATATATTGGCTGTGATCAAGATCCGCTAAGGATCTCCCACTAACGCTGAGAAAAGTGGAGGGGTAATTTCATCACTTCACGCCAAAAAACATTTGGGACTTAGCGTTTTTTTGGCGTGGAGTTTTTTTTGTCGAAAAATTCACTTAGGCCATTGTTGGAAACAACGGCCTAGGTTGTTTTTTTATAAAAAAAACATACCTAGGTCGTTGTTGGTCCAAACACTTGTACATACTCAGATCTTCATCTCCCTCACTTCATCACAAACACTATCTCTCTTTCTCTCGAGCTCCCGAAACCCATCCCCAAACCCTAGTTCACTCTCCCAACCCCTTTGGCATCGATTTGTTTGCCTTCTTGATCTCCGCCCCTTATGGAAAGCTCCCTATCTCTCTCATCCTCTCCCAAATACAGCAAACCCTAACTTCACATTCAAATTTCCAAATCATCTAAACTCTAGCACAAATTGTCTTCCTTTGTCTACAACAGCATGCAGCGGCTTCTCACATCTTCGCCAACTCTCTATCTCTCTCTCTCTTTGGACCAAGTATTTTCTTAATCCCAATTTACTATAATGAACTCTTTGAATTTATTGATTTTTTTTCCAATTTTGGAGTTGGGTTTTTTGGTATTATACGTAGTAGTGTAGTCTATAATTTAGAGAGTATATAATTAGCTATGATCATGTATGTTGTATACATTTTGTTGACATTTTCGTAGATGTAGTGGTAGTTGTAGTGGTGGAATATAGGAGATGAAAAAAAACGAGATGAAAAAATTCAATTTGTACGAGTAGGTCGGACTCGCCGCGTAGAAGGTAACGGAACTTGTAGAGGCGATTTCCGCCTCACGATTTGTGAGATACGTCCGTTTATCATTTCAATTCAATACAACGGATATAAAGTGATACACGGCCGTATCTTTCAAACCGAGAGTCAAAACTCACCTCTGCAAGTTTTGGCGGTTCGTGTTTGGTGTGCCAGATTTGACGCCCAAATTTAGGAAATAAGTTTATCACTTTTGTTGTTTTGACGCGTATATTAACAAACCTTTAATCCACCTCAGAACTTGTGGAATACGTTATGAGGTGAAAATAGTTTAAACGAAGTCCAAATAAAATGAAACTTTGCGAGTAGGTTGGTCTTGCCACTCACAAGTCATACCAATCTGTACATGCGAGTTCCGACCCGCGGTTTGCGAGATACATCTATGTATTGCTTTCCGCTCAGTTTTCAATAGTGAAAACGATACACGGCCGTATCTTTCAAACCATGGTTCGGAACTTCCATGTACTAGTTCGTTGTCTTGTGTGCGGGGAGCCTTACCTAAAGTCCAATTTTTGAATTTTTTGCATCTCGTTTATGTTGTTTTTACACGTATATGAAAAAACTTCAATATACCTCAAATTTTTTTTAGTACGGTCGCAATACAAAAATGCTTAAACGAAGTCGAAAAAATTCGAAACGGTGCACGTAGGTTCGTCTAACCATTCACAATGCAACGGAACTTGTATTGCTTCCCGCTCACGGTTTGCGAGATACGTCAATGTATTGCTTCCCGCTCTATTTTAAAGAGTGAAAGTGATACACGGGTGTATATTTCAAACTGTAGGTCGGAATTCACTTCTAAAAGTTGCGTTGGCTTGTGTTTAGTGTGCCCTAGTTGACGGCAAAATTTAGGAATTTTTGCATCTCATTTGTGTTGTTTAGACACTTATAAGCGAACTCTTGAAATTTTTTCATCTCGTTGGTTTGTGTTTGCTAATTTTCGGCGAGTAATTATTTTCATATATGCAAACTTTGTTACAGAGAAATGGCCAGAACGAGGAGAACCGGAAGGGGAAGGACATCTTAGGAAGCACGGGGGGAACATTCCACAGAGAATGTGAGAACTAATAATTTGTATTGTCCATAATTTTGTATTTAGTGATATTTATTTTAGACTAATAATAATTATGTTTTTTGGTTCATGTAGGTTGGTGCATCCTCTTCGATGACAGGACATCGTGGTCCAGGAACAATAAATCCCGGCGAACTGACCTTACAAGATCGCCACAGATCCACGGAAGTGTAGGGTGGAACGACGCGTAGGTGTAATTTCCGCACCCACGAGACCATGAAGGTGCATCCACGTATTGTCGAGCACCTTGTAGCGGCCGGTTTCTATGGAATCAGCATGATGGAGAATGTTAAACTCGACCGAGCACTTCTCTCGGCACTCGTGGGGCACTGGAGGCCAGAGTCGCACACGTTCCATCTACCGGTCGAAGAGATGACGGTGTCGCTACAGGATATAGCGATGATATCCGGTCTTCCAATAGATGGGTTGGCCGTGACGGGTAATATTAACTTTGATAAAATAGAGATGTGCAACGAACTGCACGGTACAGAGTTTGATAAGTCGGCTGCAGAAGATGTTGCCATTTTCCAAAGACAATCAATCTGACTATCTTGGTGGAAGGGACGTTTTGATGGGACGCTGACCAACGAATCGCCCGACGACTATGTACAGTCCTACAACAGAGCCTACATTCTAACGGTGATCGGAGGGGTACTATTGCCTAACTCATCGGGCAATACGGTGCACCTTATGTACCTACGATTGCTCGCCGACCTAGGCTTAGCTGGCCGGTACAGCTGGGAAAGCTGCGTGTTGGCAACACTATACAGGGCGTTGTGTCATGTAGCACTAGAATCATCAGAAATGACTGGACCGATGGTTTTGTTACAGATTTGGTCCTGGGAGCAACTGCACTTGGGTTGTCCCCGCATTAGGAGACCGGCGGCCGGTTGGATGGCCCAACCAGAAGATCCTGCTATGTTAGCACCCTTAGGGGTATATTGGGCTGGTAGTCAGAGTTACAAAGACAACCCCAAGGGTGTAATAACGTACTACAGAGACGAGCTCGACCAACTACGTGAAGAGTTCATGATTTGGGCGCCGTATACACCCGAGCGTGTGGGAAGACTGCCGCCAATGTGCACCACCGGGTCGCAGTTATGGCTGACGACGGCTCCCCTCATCAACTTCGGTATAGTGGAGCATCCGCGACCGGAGAGAGTCCTTCGTCAGTTCGATCTTCAACAAGATAGTCCCCCAAGCTGTGCAAACCTATACAATCATGAGTTACACACCGTTAGGGGTACCGACCACATGCCTACTCATGATTGGGCAGATTACCATCGTGTTCACGTTGCAGAATGGAACGAACGACGGTTTGAACTTGTACTCATCAATGTTCCAGAGTACGATGGAAGAGTGCAAGGAAAGTACATGACTTGGTTCCGACAATATACACGTTTGTACATCTCTCCCGATATAGTACTACCTGCTAGTATTCAACGAGAAATTGAGGAGAGGGAGATTGAACCATTACCCGCATATTCCAGTTCACAACCCATGTTCCAACCGAAGGCCACAGCTATACGTACAGTGGTAACTTCAATCTTCATATTTATTTTAATGTTCGTTATACTTGAAGTTCATGAATTATTTAAATTATTGAATTTGTGTAATTATTTTCGTTGGTTTTTTCTGATTTAGATTGATAACACGATGGACATGGCAAAAGAATGCGCGGGGGTACTAAAAAGTAATGTGGGCACGGCTATAAAGAGTTTTGCTCAGAGGATGCTCTCTTCATGCCGTAGCAATATGGATGTTTTGGGAGAGGCCGAACGTTTGAATCGAGCATTACACGGACCAAGGGGCCGACGTAAAAGTGTGAGGGGTAGGCCAGCTGCATTGATGGGGCAACGGGAACGTGAGATCAGAGAACAACAAGCTTCAACTTCACATCCATCTCACGAACAAGCGCAGGATGAAAAGAGTGGGGAGAAGGTTGTTGGAGACGTACAACAAGAAGGGGGAGGATCTGAACAAATCCCCGACTCGCCAACCACGATGCGGCACCGAAACCCTGCTCGGAAGAGGCGAGCACCACAGCATTTCACGCACGGTACTTAGCCAATACATTTTGGAGGTTGTAATTTTTGTTTATTTATTTTGTGGGTTTTATCCTGTTGTAACCAAACTAGTGAAAAATGTGGTTCGTAAGTTTAAGTGTAGTTGATGTTGTTGTTATTAATTTCTAATAGTCAATTATGGTTGGTAATTTTGGCGGTTGTAGATATGAATTTATTCGGAGAGTGTAGGTGATGGCAAAGTGTTTGGAATTTGGTGATATTTTCAAGTGTGGCAGCCTCAGCTGCTTTGTATAAATGAAGATTAATTTTCTTTTTTTTAAACCTAAGCCGTTGTCCCAAACAATGGCCTAGGTAATAGGACTAAGGTTGGAGGATTTGTCTTGCTGTCTGACTTGTTGGCTTTAAAAATAGCAACAAGTCAGAGAGCAGCTCCACTTTATTGTTTATACACAAGGTCGTTGTTGGAGACAACGGCCTAAGTTGTAGGAGATAATATAGAAATTTTGTCTTGCTATCTGACTTGTTGGCTTTAAAAATAGAAACAAGTCAGAGAGCAGCTCCACTTTATTGTTTATACCCAAGGCCGTTGTTGAAGACAACGGCCTAAGTTGTAGGAGAAAAATATAGAAATTTTGTCTTGCTCTCTGACTTGTTGGCTTCAAAAATAGCAACAAGTCAGAGAGCAGCTCCAATTTATTGTTTATACCCAAGGCCGTTGTTGGAGACAACGACCTAAGTTGTAGGAGAAAAATATAGAAAATTTGTCTTGCTCTCTGACTTGTTGGCTTCAAAAATAGCAACAAGTTAGAGAGCAGCTCCACTTTATTGTTTATACCCAAGGCCATTGTTGGAGACAACGACCTAAGTTGTAGGAGAAAAATATAGAAAATTTGTCTTGCTCTCTGACTTGTTGGCTTCAAAAATAGCAACAAGTCAGAGAGCAGCTCCATTTTATTGTTTATACCCATGGCCGTTGTTGGAGACAATGGCCTAAGTTGTAGGAGAAAAATATAGAAAATTTGTCTTGCTGTCTGACTTGTTGGCTTCAAAAATAGCAACTAGTCAGAGAGCAGATCCACTTTATTGTTTATACCCAAGGCCGTTGTTGGAGACAACGGCCTAAGTCATAGGAGAAAAATATAGAAAATTTATCTTGCTCTCTAACTTGTCAACTTTAAAAATAGCCTAAAGTCAGAGAGCAGCTTCACTTTAATCTTTATACCCAAGGCCGTTGTTGGAGACAACGGATTAGGTTGTATGCCAAAAAGACAGACAATTTGGGATGCTCTAGACTTGTTGGTATTTAAAAATAGCAACTGGTTTGAGAGCCCCCCAATATAATGTTTACGACAACGGCCTAGGAAGTAGACCAAAAATTAATTGGTTGTTTGCTTTTTTCAATTTTCTCTTGACTCTTTACGAACAATATCTGTGGAACTTTATACAAAAGATAGATGAGAACTTGGCTTGTATAACAATTTTAATTTTTTTTATTTTTTAGTTTGACTACACCTAACCAACCACTACATAATCACGATGTTTTAATATGTACAGAACAACCCAGAAAATATAAAAAAACAAAACTATTTCACTCGTTAGGGTTAGGGTTAGTGCTAATGGGGGTTAAGGGTAGGGTTAGGGTTAGCGGGGGTTAGTGGTTTGGTTTGGGTTATTGTAGGGGTTAGGGTAGGATTATTTATAGTTGGGAGTAGATAGGTAATAAGTTTCCAGTAAAGAGTTTATAGATATTTAAGTTCTATCATTAATCACATGTGTCTCTCCACTCCTTACGTGCATTGTCTTCTGAACTCTACAAAATAGACGTTCATATCTATGTTTTTTTGTTTATATTTTTTATTCAATTCCATTTCTAGCCACGTAACTAACGAATATATTATATTTTTTTATTTTTTTTGTTTATATATTATTATTTTTTTGAATAATAATATATATTCTACAAAATCCTTGTACGTTGTCTACAATGAAGACGTTCCTGAAGATATTCTCCATACATGCAACTGGAAAGAATTCCACGAGATTGGGAAGAAGAGGTGTGATCACATGTAGTAGAACAAGTTCATTATGGAAAAAACCAATAAGGTAAAATTCCACATGTAAAGGAAAAACCACATGTAGCTCCCCACATATGGACCATAGTTGGAAAAAACCACATGTATAATGAAAGAGCAGACCTTTTTTTTGAGATTCTCACATGTACATTAGAGATATTATGAACAGAGTGGTGCAGATCCTCTGTTAATAGAGACAGAAGGGAAGGTGCAATTAGAGATGAAGAAGGATAAGGATAATTATTGGAGACACTTCAATATGGGAAAAACCTAAACTACATCACAACATGTACCTCCCCACATGCACCCAATATATGGGAAAAACCGTATGTACATCCCCACATGTAGTTTAAGACCAAAATCAAAAAAATCACATGTACATCACCACATGTAGTTTTCCCATTTTTTGCACTCTTCCGAAAATACCCTCCTAAAATACAAAAACCCATCTTCGAATATCAAAAATATCCAATAATTATGATATGACAAGAAGAAATCAAAAATTAAAAAGATTCGGTTCGTTGTTTGAGCAGAGAGTAATCAGATCAAACTACTTGACCATCAAGAACTGGATCTATTTTTTGGGAAAAAACGGTCTAAATAGGGACCATCATGTATTGGGAAACCGTAACAAAAAACCACAAGTATATTTGACCACATGTATAAACCAATGTGACGAGTATTCCAAAAAAGTTCAAAGATTACTCTCAAGCACTACTGCCAACTGTTGCTTCTGTGGAAATTTTGGATGTGGAATCTCGTCATGAAGTAATTGTGTGCAGTTCTTCGAGTCACTTTGAAAGGTGGATGTAATGGGAAAATAAACAAATATACCTATACGATATACAAGTGTAGATTATCTATAGTTGGTATAAATTTCCACAGAGACTGTGCGTAAAGAGTAAAGAAAATATTGTATAAATCTCAAAAATTTCATACCTAGGCCGTTATTGAAGACAACGGCTTAAGGCATTCATATAAAGGGGTCCTTTATGACTTTTTGCATTTTAAAAGTATCAAGCTAAAACCTAGGCCGTTGTCTGCAACAATGGCCTTGGACCCTAGGCCAAAAAGAGATAAATTAGGGTGTTCTCGACTTGGCTAGGGTTAGGGTTAGGGTTAGGGTTAGGGTATTCAGTTTGGTAATTAGTTTTAACGGGGGTTATGGGTAGGATTAGGGTTAGCGGGGGTCAGGGGTTTGGTTAGGGTTATTGTAGGGTTAAGGTTATTGCAAGAAAGACATTTGCGGTAAGATCTGGTTTTGGTTTATCATTAATTTGTGGTTGTTGGGAGCAGACAGGTAATAAGTTTCCACAAAAAAGTTTATAGATATTCAGTATATAACCAATAAAAATCAATAAAACATGATCTGTAGGTTAGGGTTAGGGTTAATGTAGGGTTAGGATTATTGTAAGGTTAGCAGAGTAGGGTTAAGGGTTAGGGTTAGGGTTATCGTAGGGTTAGCACAACCCTAACCTTAACCTTGACCTTATACTTGTAAACCAACCCGGTGTATATTTTTTGGATATGTGGGTATTGTATTAGCATAATCAAATCTATATATATCATACTAAAAAAGATCACAAACATATAGAAATTAACAGACATAAGACCTACCAGAATTTCGAAATGATCACAAATATAATGCAGGAAAATTCAATACCCCTAAAGCTGAACATATTCCCTTTGTAATGGAACACTAAAATATATCCTACTTCTAGTTTATTAGAACCAATGAATTCTCTCCACTTCTCTCCACCAATGCACACATGATTCTGCCCTACTCTAATTAACCCAACTTTCCATGTTTTGCCATTAGGACTCAACAATATTGTTGTTTTCCTAGTTTCTTCATTGTTGTTAAGCTCAACAAAATCACATTCCAGCAGACTTTCAACATACACCTAAATGGGAAAAAGCACCAAGCTAAACAAGCAGAACTCAATCTCAAAGCAGAACTCAACACCCGCCTACTATTATTGCAGACACTTCAATATGGGAAATACCTAAAGTACATAACCACATGTAGATCCCCACATGTAGCCTATATATGAGAAAAACCATATGTACATCTCCACATGTAAACCCATATAACAAAAAACCCCTAACCCTAACCTTAACCCTAACCTTATACATGTAAACGCACTCCTTAATATATTTTTGAATAATTTCTAAGCATATTACCTTTATAATTTTATATTTTTTACATAGGCCGGAAAAATTGTAACGTAATAAAAAAATTATAAACAATATATACGCATAAATCATCTGTCTTTCGTGTAGAGTTCCAGAGAGACTGTTCGTAAAGACAGATAAAATTTATTTTATTTTCTGTAAAAAAAATTCCCCAAAATGGATGATTATGAATTATTTTTTATCATTTTTTTTACATATTTAACCACCATGATTATATATTGGGTTGAAAGGTGGTAGTAATCGGCACTTAAAAAAAATAGCGGAAAGATATACAAATGTAGATCATCTGTCTGTGGTATAAATTTCCACAGAGACTGTACATAAAGAGTAAAGAGAAAATTATAAAAACACCAAAAACATCATACGTAGTCCGTTGTTACAAACAACGGCTCAAGGCATTGAATTAAAGAGGTCCTCCATGACTTTTTCCTCTTTTCAAGTATTAAGCTACAACTTAGGCCGTTGTCTCCAACAACGGCCTAAGGTATTTATAAGAAATGAGGTTGCTCTCTGACTTGTTGCTCCTTTTGCCTTCTCCAAGTCAGAGAGCACCCCCAAAATCACAACTTTTTGGCTATAACCTAGGCCGTTGTCTCCAACAACGGCCTAAGGTATTTATAAGAAATGGGGTTGCTCTCTGACTTTTTGCTCATTTTGTCTTCTCCAAGTCAGAGAGCACCCCCAAAATCATAACTTTTTGACTATAACCTAGGCCGTTGTCTCCAACAATGGCCTAAGGTATTTATAAGAAATGGGGTTGCTCTCTGACTTGTTGTTCCTTTTGTCTTCTCCAAGTCAGAGAGCACCCCCAAAATCACAACTTTTTGACTATAATCTAGGCCGTTGTCTCCAACAACGGCCTAAGGTATTTATAAGAAATGGGGTTGCTCTCTGACTTGTTGCTCCTTTTGTCTTCAACAAGTCATAGAGCACCCCCAAAATCACAACTTTTTTACTATAACTTAGGCCGTTGTCTTCAACAATGGCCGAAGGTATATATAAGAAATGGGGTTGCTCTCTGACTTGTTGCTCCTTTTCTCTTCTCCAAGTCAGAGAGCATCCCCCAAATCAGCACTTTTTTTGAGGTTATCTTAGGCCATTGGCTCCAACAATGGCCTAAGTTTATCATGTACATATTGTTTTGCTCTGTGGCTTGTTGCTCTTTTTGAACTAGTTATATTGAATAAAAAACCAAATTCATGAAATAACTGAAACGGCCTTGATTTAAATATATATATATATATAAATACAGGTACGGCTACAGCTGATACAATTGAGTTACAAACCAACATTTGCGTACAACAATATTAACAAACGACACAAACAAACGACACTTAAGTCTCGAGAATTACATTTACAGTTACCAATCAAAGGTAATTAACCAAGTTGCATAAGGAGTTATAAATATACCGAACAATTACATTTTAAAAATTACAATTCACAGTGGATCGTCATATCTCGACTCAGAACTGTCTTCTTCGGAAGGAATTACTTCTTGCCTTCATTGAAAGATTAGGTTTAGTTAGTAAGAAACTCATTTGCCACAAATAAAGTATAATAAATTTAAACGAGTGACAAACATAAAAATTACGAGTCATACCCCTCAAATAAAGTTAGACAATTTCTTGAATCATGATTCATTTGGACAATGCCGCATCTTCGGCACCTTCTCGGTTTTTTTATGCGGAGTTGCTCTCTAATCGGCCTCAATCTTTTGGCACGAGGCCTTTCCTTTGTCGTGCACTGCTGTGGGCCACTAATGCGTATAGGTATGTGTCCACTCCCTTGATCATGAGGTTGTGCACTACCATGCGGTTGTGAACTACCTCCAGGTTCGACACTATCATGTGGTTGTGAGGCTTGTTCCAGTTGTTCACCTAATCCAGGTTGTAGCCGAGAAACCCCGTCAATGATCTTCTGCAAATTCTCCAATGTGTATTTGTAACTCTCATTGGAGGAACAACCGAGATCGACAATTTGTTTTGCATGGTAGCTTAACTCACAATATCGAGAAGCAAAATTCTCGGTATTGGGTTCGGTTGGAACTGATGTGTAACTTCTTCTCATCACATTCCTAGTCCATCTTCTTTTAATATATACATCCGGGAGGGATGTGTGATGGTAGAAACGAAGTACAGCTAAAATATGCCTGTAAGGAATGACAACAAATTCGAACAAGTGACATGCACATGTAATAATTCCATTGATTTTGGATAATTGAAGAAGGCGAGCCGGTTCTGATTCTCCACAGAGTATCACATGGAAATTGAACTATCCGGTGTTTCAAGATCGGCAACAAATGTCACATTGTACATGAAGCCTTTTGTAACTTCATCTTGGAATTTGTAAAATATTTTCTTTCAATTCATCATGTCTTTGTCTTTCCAAAAAACATTCGAAGATGACGACAAATTCATGCAGGGAATATTTTTTTTTATATGATGCTTCAGAGCAGAATGTGCGGACTAAACTCGTTGGCTACTCAACATGCCGGCCCAAAAAGAATCTTTAGCGTAGATGGGTACTGAACTTTCACGGATATCGAATATATCGTTCAACCATTTGTTACTCTCTAATCCGTATTGCGAAATCAAAATATTCCACTTTTCTACAAATTCATATATATATATTCGGAATTGTAGATTACATTCTTCAAAGACTCCTTAAACTTGTCGACATCGAAACCAAGATGAACCTCCTGGGGTAACTTATCCAGAATGTGCCCAATACAAAAATGATACCGAGTCTGGGGAAAAACTTTCTTAACTGCGGCGATCCTACAGTCTTGATCGGTGATAATACCGGATGGAGCACGATTCATAACCCCTAACCACTTTTCAAAGAACCATTCAAACGAAGAGGCCGTCTCATTTGAAATGAACCCACCTCCTAAGAAAGTCGATTGTCAATGTTGATTCACTCCAACAAACAGAACAAATAACATTCCATAACGGTTCGTATTGTACGTGGCATCAAAGCAAACTACATCGCCAAATTCTTCGTAATTCATCCTACAAATACCATCTACCCACATACAATGTGACAACCGCCCTTCGGGATCGACTTGAATGTCATAAAAAAATGAAGGATCCGTCTGTTTCTTAGATTCGAAAAAATCAATTAGCATTGTAGAATCGTGTCCTTTCAATGCTTCTTGCAAATCTCTAACTAAATTTCTAACATCTTTTTTTGTGAATCCTACTTGATCATGACCACCACTAGCACTTTCGAAGAAGAGCATTTGTCGACATGTTTGGATATTAGCTTGGTTCATTTGATCTATAATCCTTTTGTCCGTATTTGATACGAACCTGTTCCGGGGCAAAAAGTGTCTTCTACCGGGTGAGATGAATTCGTGATTGTGTTCTTCGTGAAATGAATACACCACCCACGTATTACTTGTTTCATTCAATTTTACATGAACGCAAGCCTTGCAACCCGTTCTACTGGTTGTTCCACGTCTACCATCACTATGTTGACTCGGCGACGACCCAACTTTATTACAAAGATATGACTTATCTACTTCCATTCCCCCCTTTAATTTATTCCCACCCTTACGCATTGCAAAATCCCCACAACGAGCATATGAAGAATAAAATTTCTCAGCCTCAACTAAAGTGGAGAATGTCTTACCTAACTTTGGTTTCAAATGGTCTTCGACTATCGGCATGGAATCAGTGATTGGTTCTACCCGCACAAAATTATTGCCGGCAGCAGAACTCTCCGTATCGTTATTCATCTGCAGTAAAAATAACACATTATATATAACACAGCTTGTTAACAAACGACTGCAATATATATATTACGAAGCAAAATAAGTCACAACACGTCGAAAACGACGTCACATAAATACAAAACTCTTCTATTGTCTCCGGCTTGCCGCGCACAAGGTAACGGAACTTCTACAAGTAAGTTCCGATCCACGGTTTACAAAATAAGGCCGTGTCTCGCTCGCATTTCCCTCATTCTTGAACTGAGGTTGTTGTTTGATATACGGTACAAATCCGCACAAACGAGATCAAAAAATTTCTAAACTTTCGGAGTTGGACGGCGGCAAAACAGATGAGCCAACCAAATTTGTAGAGGTCAATTTGGATTCACGGATTGCAAAATACACCGATGTATCGCTTTCACTCACGGGAATGAATTGAAAGCGATACACGGCCGTATACTGCAAACCGTGAATCCGAACACACTTCTACGAATTGCGTTGAGTTGTGTATGGCGTGTCCGACGTACTCGCAAAGTTGCATAATTTTTTTTCCGCTTTGTGCGCTATTACTAACATCGAACAACAAACAACAACAACTAATACAACATCTACTTCCCCAATCAAACTAGAATTGCCTACTCTATAAGAACCTACGCATAATATTGCAATTGTACACTGAAACATGGGTGAAAATTTTCCAATGAATTAGCCTAGTTAGAACTACTCAAGTGGTAACAAATTAGTACCTTCAACACTATCGGTGTTCGGGAGGCCGCAAAGTTGCTGCTGTAGAGAAAGGAAGGGGAGTAGGGTTTGGCTAATTTAGGGGGATTAGGGTTTTAGGGTTGGATAGATTTTGTATGGGTTAGGGTTTGTTTACAATCGGGATTTCCAAAGGAAGAGGTCTAGAGACTGAGAATAGGGGGAGATTCAGTGAAAAGCAATGATCAAGAGAGATTTAGGGTTTTCGATTCGATAGAGAGACAGCTCCGGTTGGGGAATTTGGTTTATCGAACTCAACTAGCGAGAGAGAGTTGTGAGAGAGATGAAGATCTGAGTATGTATAAGTATTTGGAAAAACACTTGTACATAGTTAAGCTGTTGTTCCATACAACGGCCTAAGTTGAATTTATTTTTTAAAAAAACAACCTAGGCCGTTGTTACAGACAACGGCCTAAGTACAATTTTTTTCAAAAAATAAAATTCAAACAACTTAGGCCGTTGTTGGAAACAACGGCCTAAGTGAATTTTTCGACAAAAAAAAACTCCACGCCAAAAAAATGCTAAGTCCCAAACGTTTTTTGGCGTGAAGTGACGAAAATACCCCTCCGCTTTTGAGAACGTTAGTGGGAGACTTAGTGGATCTCGATCTGATCTGCTGATCAAGATCAAGATCAGATCGACGGTGGAGATTGGTGTTTTCCAACCCGTTGAAAACGGATCCGTTTTCAACTGAGCAAAACTCTCTATATATATGTGTGTATGTGTGTGTGTGTGTGTGTGTGTGTGTGTGTGTGTGTGTGTGTGTGTGTGTGTGTAACTGTTGCCTATAGGGATTCCTATGGGAGAGTTCTATAAAGGAATTAAATAAGATGGGGAGATGGAGAATGTTGTGCTTGACAGCTGGCGTCATGATGACTACCGTGGGGCCCGCTAGAGGAAAAAGAGCAACATTGCTGCTGTGCTTGGCTGACGTGGCCCGCACGTGGGGGCCCACCTGCTGTCTTCTCACGAAAGATGAGAAAAGAGATAGAAATTTGTCCCATACCGAGATTTGATCAAGAATATAATAATAATAATAAATAACTTTGCCTATGATCAAAAGTCACCAATTCGGTTAACCACCTTTTGAGAGGCAGCCTGTGGTGGGCAGTTGTACTACATAGTATCTAATTTGTCTTCTAAATTTTATAAATTGTTCGAGCTCGGGGCAGGGGTGTTACAAAGGAAAAGGGTGGGAGTTTCGGAAGGGAAAGATGAAGAAGATGAAGGGGAGGGTAGGTCTCAACAGTATGGGGTTAGGTTGGGAGGCTAGGGTTAGGTTAGGGGTTAGGGTAGGGTAATATATATATGGATTTAATAGGATATTGGGTTTCGAGTAGGATCCAATAAGAGAATGGTTTGGGTTTTGGGTTTAAATCTAATAACAAAATAGGCTATAGGGTTTATAAAATATACATATATATATATACATTAATTCAAATAATAAAATACATATAAAATGGAGCATGTTCGGGCTTAAAACAAACTAATAATAATAATAATAATAACGATAAAATAATAATACTAATAACAATAATAATAACAAAATAATAATTCTAATAACAATGAGAATAACATAATAATAACAACCATAATATCAGTAATAATAATCACAAGGATAATAATAATAATAATAATAATAATAATAATAATAATAATAATAATAACAATAATAATAATAAGATTATATAACAATATATAAATTTATTAAAATAACCCAAATAGCAATAATATATTTAAATTGAGCTCAAATACAAATAATTGATCAATTAGGGATAGGAAAATAAAATTTAAATATGCCATTATTCGAAATAAATACAGTTTTCGATTAGAAAATGATTTAATAAAAGATCCGAAACAAATTCAAAACAAAACGAATTTATAAATAATCAAAATACAAAAAATATTCAGAAAATATGTATTTACAGGAATGGGGGTTACAATAAAGATCTTTCATAATCTTCCTGATTACTGACAGGAGCGTCAGAGGGTTGGTCGCTGGGATCCATCCCAATGTATCGAACCTTTTTGCAGGTCAACGGCAGCGGCAAGAAACCAGTCAAACGCCGGTGAAAGTCAACAAGTTTGCTTTATTGTTTCCAAAAAGAATCCACAAATTCATCTATTTGCTCTCACACCAAAATTAGCAGCAACAGATTGGCGCCGTCTATGTGAATCGAAAAAGCAATCCAACCTTCATCAGTGAAAGTCAGTTTCAAACCATGCATCCGAAAGAGAAGGGGAGGCAGTAACCATGCCTCCGAAAAAAGGGGAAGGCAGCGAGCTCCAGCCGAAGAGCCACTCCTCTTCCTTCTCCTCCTCCAGTACAAGGTGACCTTCCTCAACTCAATCAGCAAGTTCAGCAACCGCATCCTGAACAGTCTCTTCCTCAACAACCTGCGCCTCAACAGGCCCCTCCAGGGTCTCGGAGGGCTCTCATTGAAGACGTCCAAAGCAACACTCTCATCATGACCATGTTTCGGTCCACAATCCCTCAACTGACTCTGTGGCTTCCCATAGTCCTCCACGGCCGGATCTTCGTCAAGTAATTCTTAACCGTCGGCAAAGGGTCGACCTCCAAACCCGCTTGAATAAATGGCGAGCCCCTGAGGAAGTTCTCAACCTGAGCACCCAGGGGCCTCAAGAGTCCAGACCCCCCGTAGACCGAGGACCAGAAGATCTCCTCCCCCGAGGAGGCGAAGAGAGTCCCTTCCACGTCATCGATGGAGAAGTCATACTCCAGTAAGTCGAGCCACACATAGGGATCGCCGAGCTGGAGGGGCACCAATCACTCGGGCCGAGCTCCAGAACTTCAAACAAGATATCATGCGAGCTCTTAATATTGCCACGAGTCAGGATCTGCATGCCCCTAACCCTCACCATACCGCCACTCATGAAGGAGAGTCCAGAGGGTCGACTAGATCCGACCGAAGGGATGACTCGGTCTGCCGCCGTCTCTACGAGATGGAGAATTGCCTCAACAAGATAAATCTCGAAGAAGAACAACGGGCTAATAAGTTCCGGCCAAGTAGACCCCCCTTCTCTAGGGCATCATGGAAGCTCCGGTCCCCGAAGCCTTTAGCCCGCCCCGCTTTGAATCCTACAATGGGGAGTCAGACCCGATCGATCATATCGAAAGTTTTAAAACTCTCATGATGATTCATCAAGCCTCAGGTGTGGTCCTCTCCAAGGCCTTCCCAGCAACATTCAGGGGACAGCACGAGAGTGGTACTCCCGCCTATCCCCCGCCTCCATCTTCTCATTCGAATAGTTTGAGGAGCTCTTCCTCACCCACTTCGTGAGCAGTCGCCGGGCCGAGAAAACAAGTGCATCCTTACTGGCCCTCAGCCAAAGAAAGGGTGAACGCCAAAGAGATTACGTTCGGCACTTCACTGCCGAAGCCTGGTCTATTGCCTCCCTCAACCAATCAGTAGCCTCTACGACATTCAGGCACAACGTCACTAAGGCCGACCTCAAGGCGTCCCTTGCCAAGAAGTCTCCTCGGGAATTCTCGGAACTCCTGATTAGGAGCGAGAAGTACATCCGAGCGGAAGAAGCTCTCAACCCCCCTAGTCTTAAGGAACCATCTTCCGGGAACAAACGGAGGAATTCAAGCGAAGAAGGCTCCCACAAATTCTGGAAGGATGACAATGGCCAGCGCCGCCCAGCTCCCCGTTTTGAGAAGTTCACCCCTCTTCAATGCTAGTATATCAGTAGTTCTTATGGAGGTGGACAAGGAAGGGCTACTCTGCAGTCCCCCTAAAATGAATACCCTGGCAAGAAAAGGAACAGGGATAAGTGGTGATGCTTTCATAGGGCCCACGGCCACGACACGGATGATTGTCGGGCTCTCAAAGAAGAGATCGAAGAAATCATATAGCGGGGACACCTGGACAAGTTCGTTAGAAAAGACGGGACCGATCCTCCACCCCGAGGAGCCAACAATCGAGCCGAGAGGCCCGTCGAGTTCCAAGACTCCGAACCTGGGGCCATCCTCCTCCTTATCCATGTAGGTCCAATGGGGGAAGAACCAAAATCCTCTCAAAAGGCCTTCGCCCTATCGTAGAAGTAGGATTTCAGTTTTCAATAAGGCCGATGCTTGTAACACGGCCAAAAAGCGTGTAATAACAGCTCGCCCCATTGAAGCGGCCACTTAGTTTATCTCAATAAAACTTAGCTTTTTTCTTTTAAAAAATATTACACTTGCCTCATTTCTATCTCTCTGAGTTACATCTACGACACGTTAAATGGTGAGTTCAGAGTCCAGCTTTTCCTACAGAGCCACTCCCACAACTTACTAAGCTCAAACAACGAGTTTGGAGTCCAACACTTGGTTTGACACCGCTTTAGTCGCTTGTAAACAAACAAGTGCGGAGCAGCTCACCATTCGGAATTGCTCCTACAACTCGTAACTCCCTCAAACAACAAGTTTGGAGTCCAACACTTGGTTCGACACCGCTTTAGCTACTTGCGAACAAGCAAGTACAAAGTAGCTCACTATTCAAAAGAAACGCTCTTAACGAAAAGTTCGGAGTCCAACCCTTGGTTCAACGCCACTTTAGCTACTTACGAACAAGCAAGTACAAAGCAGCTCACCATTCGAAATTGCTCCGACAACTGTTGAAACTCTCTTAACAACAAGTTCAGAGTCCAACACTTGATTCGACGCCGCTTTAGCTACTTGCAAACAAGCAAGTACAAAGTAGCTCACCATCGAAATTGCTCACACAACTGTTGAAACTCTGTGACAACTAGTTTAAAGTTCACAATCATGGTTCGAAATTGCCCTTATAGCTTGCAAGTATGCGGTTTTGGGGCTTAAAATAAACATTCATACTACTCCCACTACTGGTAAAATTTTGCAACAAGCAAGTTCGGAGCTCGACTCTCCCCTATAGTTACTCCTCAAACTTGTCTCCCGAACGGCTCTCTCCCAGAGCCTGATGATGTTCTTCTCCTCACTCACCTTCCGAGTGGCCTTTTTTCAAACGAGTTCGGAGCTAAAACTCTCCCCTAAAGTTGCTCCTCAAACTCGTCTCCCGAACGGCTGTCTTTCCTAGAGCCTGGTGATGCACTTCGCTCCGCTCGCCTCCTGAGTGGCCTTCTTCTCTACGAGTTTGGAGCTCTACTCTCCCCTAGAGTTTCTCCTCAAACTTGTCTCCCAAACGGCTCTCTCCTAGAGCATGAGGATGATTCTTCGTCCCACTCGCCTCTCGAATGGTCTTCTTCCAAACGAGTTCGGAGCCAAAACTCTCCCCTACAGTTCCTCCTCAAACTCGTTTCCCGAACAAATCTCTCTTTTATAGCCTGATGATGTTCTTATCCCCACTCGCTTCCCGAGTGGCCTTCTTCTGAAAGAGTGGAGCTTAAAACTCACCCCGAGGGTTGCTCCTCGCACTCGCCGCCAAGAACGGATCTTTCCATGGGTCTTACGAGGATCTTCCTAGCTCATCTTCTTAGCCCATAGGAGTGGAGCTCCTCTTCGGAGATTCCGGAGACCGAAGCTCTCCTCAACTTGACAGTAACGGATATTGTTTGTAACACCCCGAATTTCAAATAAGGATAAATTTGAGATTTCACAGGATCTTTACTTCACTTCGTACAATTTTACAAGGAATTTAAAACTTTTTATTCACAATCCATCAGAGTTCTTTTACACTTGATTTTTTTTTAACACAGCGGAAGACTAAAAGATTACAATAATGAAAAACAACTTGTATAACTTTAACATCATTTGCAACATCTTTAACTTCTAAACAGCAACAGCATATCCACTTTATAACTCCATGAATAGTCCATTACCTGCATGTCAGTCTGTGGGCACGTCAGTTACTTGCAACTGACGAAATGTTATACACGACTATCCTCTCTATGCCGGGAATAGTATAACGATCTCATACTTTAACAAATCACAAAAAAGATTGAATGAACAAGTAAAGTGTCAAGAGTGATTATTCTAAATATAAGTGTATGTCATGCCTTAATGCCTAATGCACACAAGTCTACACTAGGATGACACTAATGCACACTTGTTCAGATTCTATGCATCCCATACTACATAGGTCTGAGGGCAAGTGCCTATGTACTCCATATTGAAGGGTTCGATCCCTCGTCATGAGACTACCTAGTAATAAAACAAGTTTTAGAGTTATTTCACAGATACGGATCTCAGCCTCCCTGGCTAGCCTCCCTGGCTATAATAACAGATCCCAGCCTCCCTGGCTATTATATCGTGATAATAATCCCGTAAATGCCCCTCTAGCCCCGGTATATACATATTCTTTGGAGTATGGTAAATATCTGCCGACTACCCTAAGTCCCGGATAAAAATATAGTCCATCTCCTACGGAGCAACCACAGTCCACCAACTGGGTCTATAGCCACGGAGATCCACCGCCGACTATATAGAAGCACCCATTTACGTTTGCACAAGTCTATTACATCTTCACCTAAGTGCCTAATTATTTTTAGTTCAAGACATGAATATGTTATCACTCTAGAATCAGTTCTACCTCGTACCGGATTTATTCACACAATACGAGATCGCCCAACGGCATTATCTCGAAATCAAGTCTCAAAATCTTTCCTTCAAAATTACCGGTAACCGAGATCTTACAAATTCTAAATCATAAATCTTTCATGTACAAGAAACATGGGTATTCACACCCTTTCATAATCATGTCTTGACTTAGATATTTTCATGTCTCTAGCTTATCCACAATTTGATCTATGTCTTATTTGGCATCAATCATAATTCTCTTATAGTTCATTCATGAGTCAACGATAACAATTTCATTTGCAAATTTAAGCACATATAATAATTAAGCATTCAACATAAATGAATAATCCCATCAAAAGGCAATTAATCCACATAATGTATATTTCTTTTACTCTTTAAAGTCATAAAATCTTCAATCATTCTTGGTTTCTATACCAAATTTCCTTTTTAAAGTCTCATTTTTACTTTCTTAAAATTTACAATAAGGTTTCCATAACAATCTCTAATAGCTTCTATTTTATCTTATAACCATAATAGGAATTTATTCATACTAAAAAAAATATCTTATTCTATTAAAACCAATCAAAAAAAATATATAAAAGATGGCTATCAAGATTTGAACCCAAGATCTCTTATAAGAGGTGCTCATTGACTGACCAATAAGTCCTAGTGTGCTTTTTGTTCAGAAGTTGTATTCATATACTTTTGTTCACACTTTTCTGAAATTGTTTCTTTTTAACAAAATTTGTTTACCTAATAATCCAATCCTTTAGGATATTGGAATAAACTTCTCTTTGGACTAAAAGGAAATCTTGAATAGTAATCAACAAGTCTAAACTTATTTTTAGCATATATCTTATTTTAAAAAAAAAGATTTTCCTTTCTTTACAAAATTTACATTTCTTTTCAAACTCAAAAATTAAAATCATGATTTTCTAAAAACTAGTTTATGCCCAACATCTTACAAATAAAAATTTGTGTTAAGAATCAAAACATATCTTTTAATCGATTATGGGTGTCTCAAAGGAATTCCTTTCATACAAAAATTGTATTTTTGACATATGTCAACAAACTTCATAAAAAAATTATTTCCTTCTCTTTTTTTTTTTTCATCATATCTCCAATCATATGTCGAAATATAGCATTCTTTAACAATTTCTCCTACATATCACACATTTGACAAATCACAAATTTGCAAACACTCTAACATGGTTCATAGAATTAATCCTTTAGTTGCACTCTTCTTTTTAACTAGCATGGCAACAATCAAAACAAATTTATGGTATTCAGTTAACTTTACAAAATAATTTTGCAAAAGAATGTATTCCCAATATTTTTCATACAATCAATTATATCTTCATTCATGCATACTAATTCATGACAAAACAAATCAACATTTCTTTTCTCATTACTAATTAACATAAGTTGGGTTTGTTTACTCAATAAAGCAATATTTCATTACATCCAATGCATAGGTTTGCCCTATTTTATCAAATCAAATTCTATATTACTCATTCATTTCTATTAACATACACATTCAAAAAAAAAGTAGGAGACACCCACCTTATTGAAGCTTGAACAATTGAAGGAAAAGATGCGACACTTCTTCTAGCTCCAAGACAACTCCTAGCAATGGCTCCTCCTCCTAGCAAAGCTCCCTTTCCCTAGCAATGGCTTCCTCTAGCAATTCTTCCAAGCAAAAGGACCTTCTCTCTTTTTCTTTTCTTTCTTTCTTTCTTTCTTTCTTTCCCTCTTTTCTTTCTCTTACACTAATTTCTTTTTCTTCTTTCTATAATGTTTTTGGTGCAAGAGAAATGTAGGAAATGAGGCTCTATTTATAGGGTATGGTTAGGGTCTATTATGCATAATTTTACACCTAATAACTCTCCATATTAATTCTTACAACTCTCCACTTTCCTAACTCCTAAAACCCCCATCTCTTCATCTCCCCACTCTCCATGAACTTAACTCTCCACTACTCTCTTCCCTTCACCATAACCGGCCACCCCCCTTGCCCAAAATTTGGTCCAAGTACATTTGTGTGTGCATGCACACATGCACAAACAAATATGAACACATTTCTATAACTCAAAAATGTGTACTAATATTGTAACTTGTCATGTATTAGTACATGTTCAACCTAATTTAAGTTATAATTAGTGGGCTTGCTACATGGGCTCATTTCTAATTAATTTGATTATCTAGTGGGCTTGCTACATGAGCTCATTTCTAATTAATTAATTTGATTATCTAGTGGGCTCCTCTCCTAATGGGCTAGATTTTATTCTATAGGTCCATGAATCAAAAGAAGGCTTAATTAAAACTTATGCATGCTAAAAATTTGTAATTGAGAATGACAATATGAGAATAAAATTTGCACGTGCATCATACGTGCAGAAAATTGAAAAATGCATTTTAATCGAAATAGGAAAAAATAAATTTCTGTTTTATACAAATAGATTTGTAAACATAAATTAAAATAATTGGAACCCAGAAATTATCATTCGTAGTGGAGGAAAATATGTAATTAACACGTGTATTGAAAACACGTAGAAAGCACGTAGAATACAAATATCGAAACATTATATTTTTGTTGACTCAAAATAGGGAAAAATCAATATTGAAAATATATAAATAGTCGGTAATCAAAATACGGGATGAAAACATGTTACAAAATACACGTGCGTAACACACATGGGCAAAATTGTAATTTCAATTTTTGCGGGGTGTTACATTGTTGACCTATTTTGACCCTAAATATGGGTGACTCTTCAACTGACCTCCAAAGAAAAATTGTAGATCTTCGAGTCAGCTTCGAAGCGAGTTGTCAAACACCCCGATCGGACCTCCGTAGCTCCGCAAAAATTAGTTACAGTGAAGCTCGCCACAACCGTTTGCCAAACATGACAACCGTTCGCCAAGCGACACAACCGTTCGCCAAACATGACACGATCGTTCACAAAGTAACACAACAGTTCACCGAACATGACAAACGGTTCGCCAAGCGACACGATCGTTTGCCAACCATCGCGAGCGTTTGCCGCATTCAAGTGTTCGCCAAACGGCCTGAGCTGGCCGAACAAACAGTGATCTAATCAAAAAATGAACAAAGTGGCGTTGACCAGTCAACGATTAAAGCCATGTGCCACTCATCCGGAGCTCGACTCACCCTCGCCACGCTCGCCGTTTCAAGCCGAACAGACGAAGAACCGAACGAAACGAGGCCAAATTTGTTCACCGGCGATTCGCCTCTTCGTTCGCCAACGTTCTTCAAAATTTTCTCCAAACGCACGCTGAACGTTCGCAGCCATCGCCAATTCGACCTGAGCAGAAGTGGATCCGAACGAAAAATGAGAAAAATTCTCCTCGCGATCCGCGCTCAAATCAAGATCAATGGCCACAAATTCTCAAAAAGAAAGGGGGAGTTGATGGATTGGGTTCGGACCCATTACCCGTAAACAGACCCGCCTCCGCCTCTCTACCTTCTCCCTCTTCCTGAAATTTTTCCCGCCAAAAATAAAAAAACAAAAACCCGACTCCTTCAACTCCAAACCCATCAACAAGCTCAAAATCCCTAAACTCCCCGACCTTTCGTCGAGCCCCTCTATTAACGTCGAGCTCCTCCATCGACGTCTAGCTCAAGCAAAGCTTAGGTGAGCTCCTTCAACGTCGAACCCCTTCATCGATGTCGAGCTCCACCCGTTGCCAAGCTCCCCTCGTCGCCGTACTCCTTCCTCGCTGCAGCGTTCGTCATCGAGCTCGCAGCGAACGATCGCTGCAGCCTTCACCGATTGCTCGCTGCGCTCGACCTCACCCCGTTCGCCGACCATCTCCTTCGCCAAGCTCCTCAATGACGAGCTAGAGTCCTCCCTGTCGAGCTGGTTGTTGCCAAGCTTCACCTCACCCGTTCGACGAGCTCCACCTCAGACTCAAACCCATCGACGTCTACTCCACCGCTCGAGCTACTCACCCTGCAAGAGCGTATCGAACTGACAAGAGCGTCAGAGGGTTCGTCGCCGGGATTCATCCAGTGTATCGAACTTTTTTGCAGGTCAACAGCAGCGGTAAGAGACTGGTCAAATGCCGGTAAAAGTTAACAGGTTTGCTTTATTGTTTCCAAAAAGAATTCACAAATTCATCTGTTTTCTCCCACACCAAAATTAGTAGCAACAAGTATAGGTGTTGAAACACCTAAAGAGAGAAAGAATGCATACTGGTGTACGATAGATTTGTAAGTATATTGTATCATTGTTCTTGTATTAATAATATTATAAAATCTAGAAGTCCTCATTTTATCATTGTTCGCATATAAGTCCTCCATTATATTCTTCTACTTCTTTCAACAAAGTGATATCAGAGCCGCGTTTCTTCTAGTGGGTTCAATCTAAAAGGAGGTTCTGCACGATGACGAATATGTTCCAACCATAAATTCCAAAGCTGACAAAGACGAATTGTGATCATTGGAGCATTCAAATGAAAGTTCTGCTCGAATCGCAGGAGTTATGAGAGATTGTAGAGAGCAGCTATAATGAACCAGAATCGCCCGCTCCTAAAGCAACTTTGACCAATGCACAGAAGAATGACCTAAGGCAAGCAAGGAAGAAGGATAATAATGCATTAGTTATCATCCATTAAGGCGTCAATGAATTAGCCTTTGAGAAGATTTCAGATGCAAAGTCTTCGAAGAAAGCTTGGGATATTCTGCAGAATGCTTACCTAGGAGTAGACAAAGCAAAAAACGTATGCCTTCAAGCTTTACGAGTTGAGTATGAAAATCTGAATAGGAAAGTCGGTGAAACAATTTTGGATTACTTTGCTCGATTACAAGCTATAACCAACCAAATGAAAAGAAATAGAGGGACTCTAGATGAAGTTACAATAATGGAGAAAGTATTGAGATCTTTAACTCCAAAGTTTGAACATGTAGTAGTAGCCAAAGAAGAGTCAAAAGATATCTTTACTATCTCAATAAATGAATTACAAAGATCTCTCCATGCTCATGAGCAAAAAATAAACTACCATCAAAATAATGGAGAAATTTTGGGACAAGCTTTCCAAAGTAAGTTGAGAATTCAAGAAGGTGTACAAAGAAGTCGTGGCCAAGGTAACAGAGGCAGCGGCAGTTACAGAGCAGTCTCAAATTCTCAAAGAGGACGTGGAAGGCAATCTTACCAACATCAGTATGAAGAAGATGATCATGAACGTTCAACTGGTCGAGGGCAGGGACGAGGGCGATGACTAGGTGCACGTGGTCGAGGTCGTGGAAGATACTGCCTGACTCACATAGCTCATTACCAGTGCTACAACTGTAAAGGCTATGGTCTCATGGTTAAATTGGGGATGGTTAACTTATACACTATGGTGTTTCTGTTTTGCCTTAAGTTGAAGTTTTATGTGTTGTATTTGTAGCACAAATGATGGAGGTCTGTACAGCTTTCATAGTTGCAAAAGGGTAGTGTATGTACATACCAATTACTTTACCTTAATGTCTAATAAAAAAGATAGTTACAGAATAGAAATGGAGGTGCTGGATGGCTTCACCTCCACCCTATCATCGTTTTGCAACGATTTTTGTACGATGGTGGAGGTCTGTCTGTTAACTTTCATCGTTAAAATAAAATAAAATAAAATTAAAATGATGCTGACCAGGATCGAACTGGCGCCCTTCAGTGTGTAAAACTGACGTGATAACCACTACAGCACAGCACCATTGTGGACTCTATGTGTTACTTTTACTAAACTCATATACATTTTGAACATATATATATATATATATATATTTCCAAACGATTTACAAAAAAAAGAGGAAACTTGCTAAACTAAATGCGCTCAGCGACTCTAACAATTAAACTCGCCATTCCCAATGGCGAGATTAGTTATTTCGTGCTCGCCATTGGGAACGGCGGGCCTAGTTTTTTTTTTTTTTGGGAGAAACTCATCGTTTTCAATGACGAGTGTAGTTCAAAATTATCAAACAGTGAGCTTCTTTATACTAGACACGGTGTTGGAAACGGCGATATTCTTTGAAATTTCACATAGAGGAAAACTCTTTATTGGACTTGGTGAATTTTTCGAAAAAAAACATTATAGAATAGCTCGCTCGCTATTGGGAACATCAAGGCTTGTTTGAAAATTTTGAACTAAACCTGCCGTTGGAAACAACGAGTCTAATATAAAGCACCTCGTCGTTCCTAACGGCGAGTCTTGTTTGAAAATTTTGAACTAAACTCGTTGAAAATGGCGAGTTTCTATAATAATAATAATAAATAAATAAATAAATAAATAAATAAAATAATATTAACCGTGTCCCAACGGTGAGCACAAAATAACTAAGCTCGCCGTTGGAAATGACGAGTGTAGTTGTTGAGTTCCCGAACACAATAAGTTTGGCATGTGTCATCTTTTTACAAATAATTTTGGAAAAAAAGGGCATAGTGTAAAAAAAAAAGCTAATCATTTTGGGCTGAAAATAAACCCAACCAAATGGGCCCTTAGTCTCCCCTGATTGTGCTTTCTAAAGATATTTGAAAAAATAATATTTTTTCTTTCTTTCTTTCTTTCCTTTTTTCTCTGAGAATTGGCCAAAGCATGATGCAATCAGAGTTTTGCATTCTAAACCTCTTTGCGAAGAAGCTTTTACCACCTAACCACACAGCACTTGCTAGATTTTGAAGAGTTAGTAAAGCACACACTTCTCCAATTGCTGGGGTGTTACAATTGATATGGAATACTCCACATCATATGGAGTACAAAATAATTCTCTCACCCAGAGGTGAAGTAAGAATTAATGTATGTCTTCCTTATTTATTTAAAAACTAGTAATTTACACACGTGCAATGCACGTTTTAATAATTTTAAAAAATAAAAGTAAAAACTCTGGCGTAGAGAGAACTCGAACCTAAAACCTTCTTTATATTAGTTATGTACATGTGTTGCACATGTTGGTAGATTTACAAATAACACTAAGGTCTTATCCCATTATAATATTAGAGATGATTACACCAACAATCGCTGTGGAGAAAATAGACACAAAAAATAGTATCGCCGTGAGGATTTCAAGGCTAGGCCAATTTGACCCATCCAACTCCACAACAAACTTCTGAGAATTTTTTCATCAAGTTTGCAACCACCACACCTCCTCAAGTGCTTTTAGCTTTTACCAATACGATGCTGAAGCACATTCAGATACAGGGACAGCCAAAAACGTGCCTAACCGCAAAAGTTGGAACCATAATATAGTTTGTGGTCAGCACCTACAAAGTCCAAAAAAAACCATTCAATGAAAATCATTGCACAGATACATGACACTCACAAGTCACAAGTTCATCTTTCAAAACGACGCCTGTACAGCAACAGTATTGCTTGTATAAGTGCACCGGCGGTAACTGTAAATACTTCATTCATTCAACTGCTGTACATCATCATCGAGACATCAACAAAAATGCACACAAATCAGCAACACACATTAAGCTACATAAACTGCCCTTTTGTCTGAAAGTATGATGGCTACCACAAACAGCAGCAGCACATGGCTATTCAACATCACGAATCCACAAGTAACAATACAACATCAAAGTGTTCCCTCAAAAAAGAAAAGAAAAAAATACATCGACATGGAAATTGCTAAACGTAATTTCCTTCTCAGGATTTGAAACCCAAATTTCAACACCTAGTAACTGATTACTAAACAAACATATTGCACACATCATGTTTAGGACAGTTTACAAACTCCAGATGAAAGATATAAAAATACTAAACTAGCTCCAAATCATGCACTCTTCCAGATTTCAGTTTGGATGAGAGAAGGCAGGCATAAAAAATAGAGGATGCATACAACTACACGATCAGATGAAATTCCTACTGCTTCCTTTGCTGCAGTAATAAAAGAAAACACGTTAGTTAGCACATTCACCACAAAGTAAATTAAACAATGCTATTTCTTATTACATGGATGATTATTAACTCTAAAAAAATCCCAATTTGGGAGAGGAGAAAAGAGAAGCAAGAAGGCTTTCCGATAACAAAGAGGTTAAACTACAGGAAGAACTTCCACTGTCCAATAATTTGCTTCTAAATGCAGCCATTTATGTTAGGGACCATCTTTATAAATGGAAAATGAGTCAGATGATTCCATGATAAATGTTTTTTAAACGGAGACCTACAGATATACTTCATCAAGGAGAGCAGACCAACCCAAAGAACCAAAGGAAAGTTGCACTTGGTAGACAAATATGAATTATCAATTAACAGCAAAGATTCGCTACATTAACTTTCAAGAAGTTAGATCAATGCAAGCAAACCAGCTCAACCTCTCTTTGAAAGTGTTTTGTACGATTTTTATAGAAATACGTTTAACAGACAACAGTCCTCACAGGTCAACTAAAAGAAGATTCGAGAACACATTTGTCACTATGAAAGAGAGGCAAATGGTACCTGCACTCTGGATTGTACAAAGAGGTCTAGTGCATATAGGTAGTACCTGTTTGATTTTCTAACATAATAAATATTAGGAGTCGTTCAATAGGATTATAGACGATTTGGAATTGTTGGAGCTGGAGATGGTAGATAGAAAATTCACCTGGTCCAATATGCAACAGAGCCCAACCCTAGCTAAACTAGATAGAGTTTTGGTGTCTACCGATTGGGAGGATGTGTTCCCCTTTGCAAAAGTGAAATCTGCAGTTCAATATACGTCTGACCATCTGCCATTAAATATAGATTGTGACATGAATAGCAGGAAGACGTATTTTCCGTTAAGATTTGAAAAATCATGGACGACTATCGACGAGACGCAACAGCGGATTCAGGAGTCATGGAGACGCACAACTTCGCAAACTCCCGCAGTTGGAATCTGGGTGGAAAAGACAAGTTGTCTAAGAAGTGATCTAAAAGGATAGGCAAAGAAAATTTTGGGAATAACAAATCAAGGCAGGAGGCAATCGGCAATAGAATTCATGAATTGGAAACTATCCAAGAGGACAGAGATCTAATGGATTCAGAAAAAGAGGAATTAGCAAATGGGAGGGTGGAGTTACAACACGTACGCGCAATGGAGGAAATGCACTGGAAGCAACGTTCAAGAATTCAATGGCTAAAGGAGGGTGATGCTAACACAAAATTCTTTCACAAAGTGGCAAACGGAAGGAGAAGACGTAATTGCATAACGAGGTTAGAGATTGATGGAACGTGGACTGAGAACGAAGACATTATTAGAATTCACTTTGACAAGAAGTATCACGACTTGTTAGGGCGAAGCGATCGAGCAAGAAGTTTTCTCGCGACGGATATGTGGAGTTCCTCAAAGATAGACGGGAGCGAAGGAATCGAAAATAGATTTTCGAAAGAGGAAGTCAGAGATGCCATCAACAAGTTAGGCAAGGAAAAGGTACCAGGACCAGACGGACTGCCTATATTTTTTTACAAAATATATTGGCAGATAATCAAGGAGGACTTAATGAATATCCTCAATGAATTTCATGAAGGAACAGCTAATCTAGAAAGGTTAAACTATGCGTCAATTATCCTCATTCCTAAGAAGCAAGATGTTCGTACGGCGGAGGATTTTCGTCCAATTAGTCTGCTAAATGGATCGTTCAAAATTATAATGAAAGTCCTGGCACAACGATTGGCACCGAATATGGATGACATGGTGGCTACGTCACAGAGCGGTTTCATCCGCAAAAGAGACATTACAGATCGCATAGTTGCCGCCCATGATGTAGTATTCAGGGGAAACAAAGAAAGGGCGGACGGATTTCTTCTAAAAATAGACTTCAAAAAGGCTTATGATTCGGTGAACTGAGAATGCCTAGACAAGGCCCTTAAGCTCAAAGGATTTGGAGAAAAATGGAGATCGTGGATTCAGCAGTGCGTTCAAGGACGAAAATTGTTCATTCAGGTGAACGGATGGCAGGGTAAGGAAATAAGATACAAAAGAGGGTTAAGGCAAGGAGACCCTTTATCGTCACTACTATTCGCCATCATAGTCGACGGACTGGCCGTAATGATTAGGCGAGCACAAGAGAGCAATGTCATCAGGGGCATCCAGATCAAAGGAATAGATAAACTGATGACCATCCTTCAATACGCGGACGATACCCTATTATTCGGAAGAGCAAATGTCCAAGAAGTCGAAGCAATCAAAGCGGCCCTGGTTTGCTTTCAAAGTTGGTCAGGGTTGAAAGTAAATCTTAGAAAAAGCTGTGTAACCCCAATTAGCGAACAGTTATCAATCTCAACAACCTATATTTCGGCAATTATAGGTTGCGAAACAGCCGAGTTTCCGATCAAATACCTAGGAACTCCAATCAGGCCTGGAAAGTTGTTAAGAGAGGACTGGTCTCCCCTCATTGACAAGATTGCTAAGAAATTGACAGGGTGGAAGAGTAAATACCTCCCGTTAGGGGGCAAAATCACTTTGCCAAACTCAGAGCTTAGCGCAATCCCACTTTACCTCATGTTAATCCACGAGTTACCTAAGTGGGTAATTAACAAGATAGATAAGATGAGAAGGCGCTTCTTATGGAAAGGTACCGACGAAGGAAACAAAGGGTTTCACCTCGTTAAATGGGGGAGAGTCTGTAAGAGAAGAGAATTCGGGGGTTAGGAATCCGTAATCTGCACGAAATGAACCAGGCTTTGCTCAGCAAATGGTGGTGGAAAATTTATAAACGAAGAAAAGGCTGGTGGAGCTATTCATTTGACCGTTATCGTAAAAGGAAAAAATATCGGTTCGGAGGGCGGAGTGCGTTTGGCAAGGTCTCCTTTCTATGGAAGGGGGTGGCCAAGCAAGGGGCATCTTCAATATCAATACTAGATGCAAGATTGGTAACGGGAAGAGTACTAGATTCTGGAAGGACAAATGGTGCGGGGACAGAGCTCTAAAAAATACATTCCCTAAGGCGACGGAGGTTGTAGTTAATCCAGATTCCCTAGTAGCAGATGTCTGAAAAATGGGAAACTGACGCTGATCCTAGCAGGCCAATTAACACAGGAGAGTATACGTCAGTTTGAAGAGCTGAATAGATACATACAAGCGGAAGGGGGTCAAATGAATAACGGCAACGACAAGCATTGGTAGAATATCGATCAATCACAGACTTTCTCAGTTTAAACTACAGGAAGAACTTCCACTGTCCAATAATTTGCTTCTAAATGCAGCCATTTATGTTAGGGACCATCTTTATAAATGGAAAATGAGTCAGATGATTCCATGATAAATGTTTTTTAAACGGAGACCTACAGATATACTTCATCAAGGAGAGCAGACCAACCCAAAGAACCAAAGGAAAGTTGCACTTGGTAGACAAATATGAATTATCAATTAACAGCAAAGATTCGCTACATTAACTTTCAAGAAGTTAGATCAATGCAAGCAAACCAGCTCAACCTCTCTTTGAAAGTGTTTTGTACGATTTTTATAGAAATACGTTTAACAGACAACAGTCCTCACAGGTCAACTAAAAGAAGATTCGAGAACACATTTGTCACTATGAAAGAGAGGCAAATGGTACCTGCACTCTGGATTGTACAAAGAGGTCTAGTGCATATAGGTAGTACCTGTTTGATTTTCTAACATAATAAATATTAGGAGTCGTTCAATAGGATTATAGACGATTTGGAATTGTTGGAGCTGGAGATGGTAGATAGAAAATTCACCTGGTCCAATATGCAACAGAGCCCAACCCTAGCTAAACTAGATAGAGTTTTGGTGTCTACCGATTGGGAGGATGTGTTCCCCTTTGCAAAAGTGAAATCTGCAGTTCAATATACGTCTGACCATCTGCCATTAAATATAGATTGTGACATGAATAGCAGGAAGACGTATTTTCCGTTAAGATTTGAAAAATCATGGACGACTATCGACGAGACGCAACAGCGGATTCAGGAGTCATGGAGACGCACAACTTCGCAAACTCCCGCAGTTGGAATCTGGGTGGAAAAGACAAGTTGTCTAAGAAGTGATCTAAAAGGATAGGCAAAGAAAATTTTGGGAATAACAAATCAAGGCAGGAGGCAATCGGCAATAGAATTCATGAATTGGAAACTATCCAAGAGGACAGAGATCTAATGGATTCAGAAAAAGAGGAATTAGCAAATGGGAGGGTGGAGTTACAACACGTACGCGCAATGGAGGAAATGCACTGGAAGCAACGTTCAAGAATTCAATGGCTAAAGGAGGGTGATGCTAACACAAAATTCTTTCACAAAGTGGCAAACGGAAGGAGAAGACGTAATTGCATAACGAGGTTAGAGATTGATGGAACGTGGACTGAGAACGAAGACATTATTAGAATTCACTTTGACAAGAAGTATCACGACTTGTTAGGGCGAAGCGATCGAGCAAGAAGTTTTCTCGCGACGGATATGTGGAGTTCCTCAAAGATAGACGGGAGCGAAGGAATCGAAAATAGATTTTCGAAAGAGGAAGTCAGAGATGCCATCAACAAGTTAGGCAAGGAAAAGGTACCAGGACCAGACGGACTGCCTATATTTTTTTACAAAATATATTGGCAGATAATCAAGGAGGACTTAATGAATATCCTCAATGAATTTCATGAAGGAACAGCTAATCTAGAAAGGTTAAACTATGCGTCAATTATCCTCATTCCTAAGAAGCAAGATGTTCGTACGGCGGAGGATTTTCGTCCAATTAGTCTGCTAAATGGATCGTTCAAAATTATAATGAAAGTCCTGGCACAACGATTGGCACCGAATATGGATGACATGGTGGCTACGTCACAGAGCGGTTTCATCCGCAAAAGAGACATTACAGATCGCATAGTTGCCGCCCATGATGTAGTATTCAGGGGAAACAAAGAAAGGGCGGACGGATTTCTTCTAAAAATAGACTTCAAAAAGGCTTATGATTCGGTGAACTGAGAATGCCTAGACAAGGCCCTTAAGCTCAAAGGATTTGGAGAAAAATGGAGATCGTGGATTCAGCAGTGCGTTCAAGGACGAAAATTGTTCATTCAGGTGAACGGATGGCAGGGTAAGGAAATAAGATACAAAAGAGGGTTAAGGCAAGGAGACCCTTTATCGTCACTACTATTCGCCATCATAGTCGACGGACTGGCCGTAATGATTAGGCGAGCACAAGAGAGCAATGTCATCAGGGGCATCCAGATCAAAGGAATAGATAAACTGATGACCATCCTTCAATACGCGGACGATACCCTATTATTCGGAAGAGCAAATGTCCAAGAAGTCGAAGCAATCAAAGCGGCCCTGGTTTGCTTTCAAAGTTGGTCAGGGTTGAAAGTAAATCTTAGAAAAAGCTGTGTAACCCCAATTAGCGAACAGTTATCAATCTCAACAACCTATATTTCGGCAATTATAGGTTGCGAAACAGCCGTGTTTCCGATCAAATACCTAGGAACTCCAATCAGGCCGGGAAAGTTGTTAAGAGAGGACTGGTCTCCCCTCATTGACAAGATTGCTAAGAAATTGGCAGGGTGGAAGAGTAAATACCTCCCGTTAGGGGGCAAAATCACTTTGCCAAACTCAGAGCTTAGCGCAATCCCACTTTACCTCATGTTAATCTACGAGTTACCTAAGTGGGTAATTAACAAGATAGATAAGATGAGAAGGCGCTTCTTATGGAAAGGTACCGACGAAGGAAACAAAGGGTTTCACCTCGTTAAATGGGGGAGAGTCTGTAAGAGAAGAGAATTCGGGGGTTAGGAATCCTTAATCTGCACGAAATGAACCAGGCTTTGCTCAGCAAATGGTGGTGGAAAATTTATAAGCGAAGAAAAGGCTGGTGGAGCTATTCATTTGACCGTTATCGTAAAAGGAAAAAATATCGGTTCGGAGGGCGGAGTGCGTTTGGCAAGGTCTCCTTTCTATGGAAGGGGGTGGCCAAGCAAGGGGCATCTTCAATATCAATACTAGATGCAAGATTGGTAACGGGAAGAGTACTAGATTCTGGAAGGACAAATGGTGCGGGGACAGAGCTCTAAAAAATACATTCCCTAAGGCGACGGAGGTTGCAGTTAATCCAGATTCCCTAGTAGCAGATGTCTGAAAAATGGGAAACTGACGCTGATCCTAGCAGGCCAATTAACACAGGAGAGTATACGTCAGTTTGAAGAGCTTAATAGATACATACAAGCGGAAGGGGGTCAAATGAATAACGGCAACGACAAGCATTGGTAGAATATCGATCAATCACAGACTTTCTCAGTTGCATCAATGTACAAATGGCTAAACGATGGTGGAATCAGGTGCTTAGCAGAGAACGTCATATGGGGTATCCAAGCGCCGTTGAAAGTTAGAGTTTTTTGTTGGCTTGTACACAATGACGCTATCTTAACAAAAGTAAATTTGAAGAAAAGAAACATGCAAATTGACGTTAGATGCACTTCTTGTCTAGTAGCTAAAGAGGATACTACACACATATTTTTCACGTGTCACAAGGCGGTCCCCTCACATGGGAAATAGTTTGTAGGGATTTCGGGTGTGCAAGGTATCCTAGGTCTACCGCAGACGTTTGGGGTCTGTGGAGGGAGAGTTTCATTAGGACCGAAGATAGAAGAGCATGGGAAATAGCAGTAGCGGCCACCCTTTGGTGTCTATGGCTAAACCGAAACGATTTATGTTTTCGTAGCATTAACTATAGATTTTCAACTTCGATGCATAAAATCTTCCTTTTCATTCATGATTGGGCAGGGTAAGTGGGCGCGAGGAAGAAGCTGAAGATGAACCCGTAGGAGTAGCGTACCAGAAGGGGGAGTGGAGTTGGCGCTTCTCCAAACTCCATAGGATGTGCTTCAGTTTACTGCTTATGATGTATTTATTTCCGTTAGATCTTTTGTTGTATTGTGGGGGTTGTATTTACGACGCGTTTTGCTCCGTATTAGACTTGGTGTTGTACTACTTCGCTTCGTTAATTGATCATTAATGAATCGATGACTCAGTGTCATCTTTTATCAACAACAAAAAAAACATAATAAATATTAAATTTATTCAACTCAATATTCATATCTGATAAAAACAAAATACAAACTTGGCACCAATGCTGATAATAATGATTTATACTGAATACAGCCGAAAATATAGTGTTGGTTCTACGCTAATTATAATTCCCAAACACATTAAACAATTAAAATTATTAACCACAATTTAGTGGACTCTAAATCATAGTTACACCTACTATAAAAGGATGCATATTTCCATGATCCACAAACAACTGGAGAAACAAACTAATCAGAATATGAATAATAGACATTGATCTCCAACAAAGAAATAGCATCAAGAGTTGAGAACATGACATTACCCAAATGAACACGACATTGCCTAACTCCAAGATTGAGAATTCTAGGAAAAGTAAAATATAAGGGAGCATCACCTGGTTGAAAAGCTCCGGCGAAAATGTTGAAATGCAAAAGGAGGATTAGTTTTTAAGCATAAGGCCATATTAAGCAGAATCAAGAGAAAGATGTACAAAATACATGTCAACACCAAATTATGATGCCAGATTCATCCACCTAGGCAGTTGGGTTTTGACAGCTTCAAAGCAAAACTCACATAGCATAATATCTGATTTATTGTTAAAAGCAAATATATTTAGATCCCAGAAGCATCAAGGGTTTTGATGTAAAACTAACCCTAAATAGAGAATTTCCAAGATTCTTAATGGATTAATTTTACCAACATGTAGTGCGGATTAAAGTTAAAAATTTTAAACAGTTAATTGGTTTAATGGATTTTCAAGAACTGAATCACGTTTAACAATCTCAATTAATAATTCTACTCCACAATCAATAATTAAATCCCTAAGTGTTCTTAGCAAGTAAAAGATTCAATATTGATTCGTACCCTAATCAAGCAAGTGGAACACTCTCAATTATTTTTGTGGACGATAGGCAAATCAGATAATATAATAGATAATAGAGCAATAGAACACAAATATTTAAAAATGGAAAGAGTATACCAAGGGTTCGAAGACTCAGCGTAGATCTTGGGTTGAACAGCAGCGAAGAGCACAATAAAAGCAGCAATGGCAGCAAGAGGGAGGGGCTCGGCAGCAAGAGGAGCAAGGGCCAAGGGGACTGTAGCGCCCCGAGTTCCACACACTGGGAGCTCGTGACGCTTACCCAGAATCTTTACTTCAATGAGTACACAACACAGAAATTTTTTTACAGGAAATTAGAAACTTACATTGCACATGAAAACTTTATCCTGCACTTGGGTGTTTTCCGCAGCTCGAGTCTCCTGCTCCACGATCAGCGATCCTGCAATTAGCAAACTGTGGGCACGTCAGTTGAATACAACTGACGTAACGCGGATGAAAACCACAATCTCCAAAATCCTTAACAATCAATATTTGATGCAGAAGAAAAATGTGAAAGTCAAACCACAAGTATCGGTGTATGTCATGATCTAGATTCTAATGCACAATTCATATGCACATCATGCTCTTAATCTAATGCAAACTTGATTTGAAAACGTATGCATCCCATACTACACTCCCCAAATCGAATTCATATTCTCCAGATGATAGGGTTCAATCCCTCGCCATGCATCCTACTCTTGTACTCGTTCCTGTTTCTGACATTCATTTAGTGACTGGTAGAGTCTGCAGCACATGCAGTCCATTTCTGCTCCTGCAGTCGGATCGTGGTCCTTCTCCACTCTGAACGGCAGTGATCACCCTGTTCGTTCAGATCATAGTCCTTCTCCACTCCGACAGGATCATGGTCCCTCTCCACTCCCGGTCAGGCCGGTGATTATCAGCTCTGCCGGAATCATGGTCCTTCTCTACTCCTGTCCCTACCAAAGTTATCATGAACATAAGGCGAATCGATAAGGCCACCCCTACTCTGCCCAGAGACTTAGAGTTACACTCTTGCTCCTTGTTCGTATTGATAACGCAGAACATAGATGAAAACTTAAGAGTCCATCTCCTAAGTTCCGACAGGACTTGTGACTTACGTCTGCATCCCGTTCTTATCACTAAATCCCAGAAATTAATAGTTGAGACAATGCCGCACGTGTTCCAGACGAGACGACGACGCACGTGTCTCCTTGATAGGTGAGTGGTACACGCCCAACTAGCGTCTGTCCTTACCAATCATGAGTCGCACTACTTAGGACTAACACCTTTACTCAATTTAGGTCAAATCTCATCTGCTTAATTCCTTCATTAATCACCACTTTGTTTTTAGGTGAAATTATCAGTACTCAAGGTCTCATTGTTCACATTTACAATAAAATATCACAATAAAATATCACTATAGTCTTATTCTCAATTATTGACCCAACTTGGCCCTTATCCGGCCCATAGAAAACAATTACACTGCTCTATACTAACTTCACAAGTTAAACACATTCTTGATTCAACCGTCCTTCCACCTACTAATCTTGAACTTGCATTTTCGTTATTAAGACTAGGTGCTTACTAACTCCTTCAATTTGCTTACTAGCATAACAAGATCAAGTCTATATTTCTAACTTCCTAACTTCTCACTAACAAGACGTTCTAGCATATTTACTTTACTAATTTACTACCATACTAATCTATTTAACTAACTTACTAACATTACAACTAAGCTTACTAATATTATAACTAAGCTTACTAACGTTATAACTAAGCTTACTAACTCATTAGTAGCCTACTAATACAATGTTAGTAGCTTACTAACACAAAACTAGTAGTTTGTTAACAATGTAAAACTTACTAACAAGATGCTAACTTGCTAATAAAAAGGACTTTAAACATTCAAGCATGAAAATTTTAATCAAACAATTTATTAATTAGACAATTACCGCACAAGACATCACAAAATCACATCTTTATGTTTAATAATAATCAATGCAATCTATCATACCCAAGACATAGTTTTTATTCATGATCTTGTATAAAAGTTTCATCTTTCACACTTATACTATCATTCTTAACACAAAGATTAAATCTTTATTTATTCACTAGTATATTTATGCATATAAAAATTCACATAAGTAAACACTCACTACAATTTCTAGCAAGCATCAATCATTCATTCCATATATGAAGAAAAATAATAATAATAGCAACACAAGAGGTATGAAGAATACCCACTTTGATTGTTTGCAAGCTTCAAGTTGTTATCTTCTCCTCCTTGCTCCTTGATTCTTTCTTGACTTCTTGCTCCAATAATAGTATAATAGTAGTAGCAGTAAAGTAATAGAAGTGGTAGTAGTAGAAGGTGGTAGTAGTAGAAGTGATAGTAGTAGAAGTGGTAGTAATAGAAGTAGACAGCAGAAATAGTAGTAGAAAGCAGCAGTAAACAGTAGAAATCAGCAATAGTAGCAGTAGAAATAAGCAGTTGTGGTAGAAGTAATAGTAAGTAGAAGTAGTAGTGGTGCAGTAGCAGTAGTAGGTAGTAATAGTAGTTTGCAATAGTTAACTGCAGTAGATATAGAAGACAGCAGTAGAAGTAGTAGGAGTAGTTGTAGTACTGCAGTAGTAGTAGTAGTAGTGCAAGAGTAGTAAGTAGTAGTATAGTAAGGTAGTATAGTAGTTAACACACATATATATATAGAAAAGAGGGGGACAAAGCTGATGTTGATGCCGGCTGTCAGCAGAAAGAAAGAAAAAGAGAGAAGGAGAGAAGTGTGGGATGTGGTGGAATTGTGTAGAATTGCTTAGGGTTTAAGAAGTAATATGAAAAAGTGAACTAGGATTTTACTTGGTATCATATTTATAGAAAAAAGAGGGGGAATGAGTTGTTGTAATCTGCCGGCAGAAGAAAAGAGAAGGAAAAGAGAATGAAAAGAGAGGTGTGGGGGTGTGGAGTTTTCTAGGAGGCTTAGGTGTCCTCACTTTTTGCATTTACCCCCTTAGATTTTAACTAATTGCACCTAACCCCTAAATCTTATTGGATTGGGCTTTAAGAAAGAAAGTGTTGGGCTTAAGAAAACATATTAGGCTCTTTTTAAAAAAAATAACCATATTAACATAAAAATAATAGTGTAGTGTATGAAAAAATAATAATGTCAATGCATATATATATATATATACATATATACATATATATATATACATATATACATATATAACAATGTATATGTATATTTTTATTATAAATAAAGAAAAACAAATGTTATTAACCATTAAATACTAGGGGTATTACAAGGGCAGCGGACGGCGACGGGTCTGGGCGAGGGCGTCGATGACTGGGCGGTCAACTGCAGCGCTGGTCGTCGATCGGAAGGGAGGAGCAGTAGGGGGTTTTGATCTGGGACGGGATTTGGGCTGATGGTGGAGAATGGGGAAGAGGGTCGGGGTGTAGTGGCGCCGACGAGGAGGGGTGCGAATGGAGGATGGGGATGGAGGTGATCGGGAGTGATTGGCGGAGTTGAACGGGGAAGGTGATCGGAGAGGTGGGCTCTTGGGATTTTTGGTCGAGATTTGGGGAAGAAGAAAGAGCACGGTGAGGGAGAGAAGGGTGTTGGATTTGGGGATTTAGGGTTTGGGTAATTTTATTTAGGGGATTATAATTCAGGATAGATCTTAGAGTTTATCACAAACCCTAAATTGTATTAGGATTTATCACAACCCTTAATAAGTTGGATCTTAATTGTATCACACAAAGGAGAGAGAAATAGCAAAACTCAACACAATAAATTTTTAATCAATAATGGCATACTTTCTCATTAATCTCAAGGCCTATATATAGGCTCAAAACAAATCTTGATACAAATCTCAAAATATTCTAAAATCTTAGAAATATTCTAATGCATAAAAAAAATTATATATGGTTATAATTGCCAAAAATAAATATGGTACTGAAATAAAATACTAAACTAAATAGAATGGATGTCCTCATCATTCTCTCCGGGTGGGAGAGAGCTCGACCCAATCGAGTCAAAACCAGTAATCCTGTCATGGTGCTCCAAATGATGTGGATCCAGTTGCGGAAGCTCCTCACGATCACTGCAAGTGTCATCTGACTTCGGCTTGTTCTTTCACCTCACCAAATACTTGTGCATACCACTATCTCTTGTAGAGATTATCTGATAATCTAATATATTATTCAGTTCTTCTCTCGATGGGTAAATAGTATCAGGTAGAGGGATAAATGTGGGAATCTTACCATTAAGCTGTAGGGTAGGCTCATCTATAAGAAAATTTCTAGGGTGAAATTTTGAGCCTTCATAGAGTATTAGATCATCAATATCGAAAGTCTTACTTATGCCAAAGCCTTCAGGAAAGTCAACGACATAGGTATCATCGATTGTATGAAGAATCTTAAATGGGCCTGTAGCACGTATGTTCAAATTCTTAACGGATTCGGCTGGAAACTGTTCCGGACGAATCCGAACCATCACTTCGTCACCAATATCAAAAATTATAAATTTTCTTCTAGTATCTGCTATTAACTTGTAGTTAAAATTATTCTCATTAAGTTCCTTAGAAATTTCTCTATGCAAGTCATGAATGTGATGCAAATGTGGGTGCAGATTCTGTGACTCTAAAATATTCTAACACATAGATAAAATCTATAGGCTGCAGAGTGACTTGGGAAAGGGTGGGTGACTCAGGTACACTCAATGGAGGTGAATGGACAGCCTGAATACAATTGAGAAACTGGTCATCCTCTTTTTCATCAAAGTCATCATTTACATTAGGTTCATAGGTAAACTCATTGTCAGGCTCATCAGCGATGACTACGGTACCCTCTACTATATTGATCTTACTTGGGTTGGGACAGTTGCCAGCAACATGGCCATATCCCTTACATTTATGGCACTTAGTGAGAGGATCAATCTTAGAATAGTCTCTTTCAGTGTTCTTACCCATGTTGTCATTTCTAAGTGGATAGGAATTTGAAGTATGTTTGTTTGGGTAAGACTTGTTAGGGTACTGAGTAGAGGAGTGCTCAGGTCTAAAGGGATCAGGAGGATTCATTCTGGAGGAATGATCCATCGAATCGCTGGACTTGTAATGGGAACTTGCTTTAAGGGAATTCATATCGAGGACAAGAGCATAAGTTGCCGCTAATGAGTCCACATTTCTATGAATTAGCTCGTTCCTAAGGTCGGCTCGTAGTCCAATCCTGAACCTAGAGAGAGTTTGTTCTTCACTCTCTTTACCTAAAGCATTGCACCGAATAAGGAAGTCATCAAATTTATCAACATATTCTTGTGTGGATTTACTTCCTTGATAAAGTTGGTTCCACGAATCTAGCAATCGGGTGTGGAACGATAACGATACATATCTTTCAGTAAGCTTCTCTTTCGTAGCTTTCCAAGTGGCTATGGGTGCCAGGCCTCGGCCTCTGCGGGCATGTTCAAGATTGGTCCAGTATTGTTGAGCTTTCCCAGTCAATTTCATCGTGGCAAATTTAACTTTCAGGGTTTCGTTCATGTCAAACAACACAAAGTAGTGGTCCATCGCACGGATCCAATCAAGGTATGTTTGGGGTTCCATGTGGCCTTCGAAATGGAGAACGTCAGCCTTAACGTTCTTCTTATATTGTTCGTCAGGATCACGTTCTTGGCGTCGATCGTCACGAACATTCCCTTGACGATGAGCATGAAGCTCAGGGACAACAGTTTGATTTAGTTCTACTTTCTCAAGCCTCTGATTGATATTGGCAAGAGTTGCTTCAATGACAGCTAGGATAGCGGAAATATCAACGTTGTCCATTTCAGGTCGGAAAGGTCTAGGGTTTCTAATTGGGTGATTTGGGAAGGAAAAGAAAGGCTCGTCGGGATCTGTGATGGTGCCTGGGAAGACGCATTCACCAAAAGGAGAAAACTAGGGGTCCTTTTTTTTATTAATAAATCTGAAATAATCTAAAATAAATAAAATAAAATAAAAGACAACACAATCCTAAATGAATGCAAAAATTGATGCCTAAATGATGCAAGAACTAGGGTTTTAAGAACCTTCGCTCTGAAACAAAAATGATGTAAAACTAACCCTAAATAGAGAATTTCCAAGATTCTTAATGGATTAATTTTACCAACATATAATACAGATTAAAGTTAGAAATTTTAAACAGTAAATTGATTTGATGGATTTTCAAGAACTGAATCACGTTTAACAATCTCAATTAATAATTCCACTCTACAATCAATAATTAAATCTCTAAGTGTTCTTAGCAAGTAAAAGATTCAATATTGATTCGTACCCAAATCAAGCAAGTGGAACACTCAATCTCAATTATTTTTGTGGACGACAGGCAAATCAGATAATATAATAGATAATAGAGCAGTAGAACACAAATATTTAAAAGTGTAAAGAGTATACCGAGGGTTCGAAGACTCAGCGTAGATCTTGGGTTGAACAGCAGTGAAGAGCACAATAGAAGCAGCAATGGCAACAAAAGAGGGGCTCGGCAGCAAGAGGAGCAAGGGCCAAGGGGGCGGCAGACGGCGACGGGTTAGGGCGAGGGCGTCAACGACTAGGCGGTCGACTGCGGTGCTGGTCGTCGATCGAAAGGGAGCAGTAGGGGGTTTCGATCTGGAGCGGGATTTGGGCTGATGGTGGAGAATGGGGAAGAGGGATCGGGGTGTAGTGGCGCCGACGAAGGGGGGGCGAACGGAGGATGGGGATGGAGGTGATCGGGAGTGATTGCCGGAGTTGAACAGGGAAGGTGATCGGAGAGGTAGGCTCTTGGGATTTTTGGTCGGGATTTGGGGAAGAAGAAAGAGCACGGTGAAGGAGAGAAGGGTGTTGGATTTGGGGATTTAGGGTTTGGGTAATTTTATTTGGGGAATTTTAATTCGGGGTAGATCTTAGAGTTTATCACAAACCCTAAAATTGTATTAGGATTTATCACAAACCCTAATAAGTTGGATCTCAATTGTATCACACAAAGGAGGAAGAGCAAAACTCAACACAATAAATTTTTAATCAATAATGGCCTACTTTCTCATTAATCTCAAGGCCTATATATAGGCTCAAAACAAATCTTGATATAAATCTCAAAATTTTCTAAAATCTCAGAAATATTCTAATGCATAAAAAAAGATTATATATGCCTATAATTGCCAAAAACAAATATGGTACTGAAATAAAATACTAAACTAAATAGAATGGATGTCCTCATCAGGTTTAGTTAGAAATGACCAAATGGGTTACAGGCTTACAGCAGCTCAATGAGAAAAATATAACCCAGAAATTGTAAAATAGGCTAAACATTCTATGCATGCTTGTTTGAGAAAAAGCCAAAGCACATCTATTATGCCAAGTAAAGAAATGTGACTTATTATTCAATTATAACTGTGCAAAGATGAAGAAGCCATTATATAAGAAAAACTCATGCTCTTACTGAAGTAGCAGGATATACACAAGGTAGATATGCTAAAATGATAGGGGATCTAACCAATATCAATAACTAAGTTCTTGCTAAATTACAAGGTATTTAATGGAATGAGACCTAAATCTGTTCATATAGTCATTGTCAGGTAGGTAAAGAAACTGAAGGATCGCAATGGTATCTTATACGACTCAACCATATCCAAATTGAACTCCGGCACTCAGTTATAGACAAAAAAGTGAACTCGATATTCTGACGAGCATATTTCTTGTTTTTCTGGTATCAGCAGACTTGATAGGTGTCTTATATATATAGTCTAAACATTTCCTGCAATTAGGAAAATAGTAAACATTCAGTAATCCATCGAAATCCAATACCTCTTAGTTCTGGTACCATTGTCCACAAAACAAAGGAAACCTTGCATTAAATTCAGTAATAGTATGAAGGATGATCAAGAAGATATAAAGATTTTCAGGGGTGCCTAATATTAGGTAACATATTCAATGTTCAACTTCTAAGTAATATACTACTGAACATGTGGACAGTGAGGAACCTCCAAGGATTTGACAAAAACCTCATATTAGACTAACATGTCCGCAATGCAGTATAATGCGCAGTGGGCCTGGGGTTGTGGACCAAGATAGGGTTAAGCCCAAACGCAATTACCCCCCCCCCCCCCCCCCCCCCACAAAAAAAAAAACAAAAACAGGGGATTTTAACTAGACATTCTCTTACTGTTCGTAATTCATATACTGTTTTTCTCATACACGGAGAAAAAGATAGAAAATGTGTATATATTTTGAAAAGAATCCTATATTTTAAACAGCTTAAAATACTTATATATATCAATACAACGATGACGACGACGACAACAACAACAACAACAACAAAACCTTTATACTAAAATGTTGGGGTTGGAATACAGTATGAAGAGACTACCTTGTAATATTCAACCTGCACAATATAGGAAAACCCAGGCTGAATACAAAATCTACTCAAACCCCGACATGCTGGTTCAAAATATATGTATAGCATCAATACAAAAAAAAGAACCTTTGTACTAAATGTTGAGGTTGGCCTACAGTGTTCAAAAGATCAATTTTTTGATAGTACAAAAGAACAATTTATAAAATTCAAACAGCACAGTATAAGAACACCTGGGCCAAACACAAAATCTAATCAAATCAAGGCTGGTATTAGAAGTCTATGGAACCTGACTCAACCCGTCTATACTCGTAACTGAACCTTGGCATTTCTCTCCTTCCCTTAACCAGGCCAACACGCTTTTTGGTTTTTCATTGAGAGTGGGATGCAGTCATAAAATGGACAGTTTCAATCACATGATCTGAACTTTTTATATACTTTTTTAGGTGAATCAAATGCAACCACACAAAAAAAAACTGAAGCATATGCCCAAATCTTAAATTACAACCAATGACAAAAATACTGTTAAATCTACTCTCTGAATTTAATGAAAGTTTCTAGCTTTCTTTCTATTTCTTTGTGTACATTCATGAATGCGTGTATGCGGAACGTGGATAAGGCATTGCACTAGGCAATATAAGTGTTCCAGGTACAAGCACAGGCATTATAGTACAGAATTGATTAGTATTTTGTAAGTATCTATATGTAAGCATGCATGCAGTATGTGTTTATGTGTAGAGAAAAAGAGCAAGACAGGGGAAAAGGGACAGAGTAGAAGCAAATCCCTCCAAGTGGAAAGCATCAAATTTGAACATTCGAAGTTTCGAACAATTTGGTATTTGGAAGTTTCAAACCATTTAGATCAAGATCATTGGTGTGGTTGTCTTTATTAAGGCGTTGAAACCACACATTGTTCAACACTGCTCATTTTGTACGATGATGATCAGTAGGTGAAACCGTTCAAATCATATGAATTTTTTGTTTATAAATCAAGGTGGAGAAATTGGATTTTCATATTTGATCCCTTAAATATACTTTCCATTGATTTAAGTTCAAATACTAATAGTATGATTCTAAAACTCTTTCCTCTCTCCTCTCTCCTCTCTCCTCTCTCTGTTATATATATGTGGACTTGACAAACACTTCATATTAGCTTCAAAACAACGGAGTCAAAACATTCTCCAAACACAAGTTTATGTGCCCACCACCACAAATTCTCTACCATCTAAATTTCGACAGCTATTCTCTAGAGGGGAAGGACAATGACCTGACTGTAAAAAAATTAACATCAAGTCCCAATTACACACACATGTAACCCCAATGGAATGTTCTAGATGTCCTCTACCTAATGCAATGGTGTTGTATTCATATCATGCATCAAACAAGCAACCAAAAAGCGTACACACATGATAAATTATAACTTAGATAATACAGAGCAACTAATTAAACAGTTTTTTAAACTAGACAATGTGCATTCTTATGTGAATGAGAATATTAAGCAAAATAAAGAACATTATAACTCACAACAGAAATGATGGTCGAGCTGCTGAAATCACAATAAAAGAAACTGGGGCAGAAACATCGACTCTCAAGGGACAAGGCAGAAGATAAATACATGACTTATGCAATCTAATAATACAATATTATATAGTATATTATGCTAAGACCACTTTTAGTCAAAGGGTTTTTCTTCTTTTTTCTTTTCAAAAAAAAAAAGAGAGTAAATATAGGAGGCAACCCCCCACTATTTCTCCATCCAGATTTTGAACTGGAATCTTATCTCTTAATCAAACCTAAAAATTGTGCAATATTGTATAGATGTTATTAGATAAAATTTTCAAATTGGCTTTGCTATTTTCTCATTTTTAAAAAATTATGTGCAATATTGCACAGGTTTAAACCAGTATAATTTAAATAAAACTCAAATTAAAGAGAGAATAAAGATGCATCTAGTCTTCCGACAGTCCAAAGAAAGAAAGAAGTAAAACCTTGACATACACAATCTTCACACATAAGAACACAGGGTTTAATTGATAAAACTTAAGGAACAGTGTAGACTCCAGATTCAAGAACAGTTAATCCAAGTCATGGAATTAATGATTATAATTTATAAATTGTAGGCAAAAGAGAAACACTGCGCCCTTGTCAGATAGCAAAGAATATGAGATATTAAGATTTAAAGAGTTGGTAGCCAACAGCTTGTTTATACGGACAGAGGATAACTAACCTAGGAAATATATTCATAAATGAAAGATAATATAGGAAATATACAATAAATATAGAAGTAAATTATATGGCAAAACATATAACAAAATCCTTGACTATATCCACCGGCAACTCTCAAGTATCTTTTCACATATTAGATAATGCTTTCCATGTCTCCAGTATCTTCCAGAATCTTCAAGTATCTATAATCTAGGAATCACAGTATCTGTAATCTAGGAAGCACAGATACTTCCAAATGGCCGGCATACCGTGTTGGGTGCGTATTGGGTACCAATACTTCTTGGATACTCCCACGTGCGTACCCAATGAGTATCCATTTTTTTAATGCTTGAGGTCCCAGTGTAATTTATGCAACTTTGAACACAATCATGTTTAGATAAATGCTTAAGGTCATAGTGTAATATTGAAAAGTTGTTCACAGTTATGCTCAACACAAAAAAGGTATACGCAAAGATATGATACTTAGATTATCATTTTCCCCCCCAAAATGCTCATATTTATGATGCATTCTTATAGTTCTCTAAAATTGTTAAAATGTTTGTATTTTTAACATATAAATAATTTTTTATTTGTAGATATAATATAAAATATTTTATATTTAAGTACCCACCAACGCACCTATATCCTATTTTTTTAAAATCACGTATCGCCATACCCGTGTCGTGTAGTACTCGCACCTGAACCTGTCACACACCCGTTCAAAATAAACCATATGATCATCAACGGCCAACATGATTCAAGAAGAATAACAGTAATAAGGCCTCGATGAAAATGCCAGTGAGGTACGTGAAAGTGACTCTGATGATCCTCTGATTCTATTTTCATCAATAGAAGAAGGGTCGACCAAAAGAAAGCACAATCAAATATTGGCTTGCTCAGATTGCAGAAAGAAGTACAAAACTACAAACAATTTAAGAAGAGCACGGTTGAGAACAAGCCATGCTCGAACTACATGTAAACAGATTAAAGAAGAATTTTAGTAAAGACTGTGAGGTAGGATAAAAATAGCCTGGGGCCCAGGATGGCTCTCGCTCAAAGTCAAGCCAGCTCGGCCCCGGACCACCACAGGCTCGGTGCCGAGCCGTAAGTTCACCGCCACGAAACTGGCCTCCTCGTTCCGACGATTCGCCCAGACCTTCGGTCCCCTATCCTCGCCAGTCCCTCGGGCCTTCCACTCAGCCGGGTAAGGGAGGGGGATGACCTGGCGCAACCTAGGCCCTCCGATTCTCCCAGAAACACAGAGCCCCCACGATCTGCCATATCAGCTCCAAAACCACTTGGGGCTTTGCCACGTCAGCCCTAAACCACTCTTGGCACTGCCACGTATGCCCTAAACCCCCTGGGCCTCTTGCCACGTCAGGCCCATGGGCTTTCGGGTCCAAATCCAGCCCCCAAGCGGATCCAAACCCGGTTGGGGTTATCTATAAATACCAGACCCTCACCCACCTTCAAAGGTAATCAATCTTTTTTCACTAAAACCCTAGTTATTGCTACTCTCTCTCTCAGAAACTGACTAGATCGTCGGAGGGTCTGCCACCGGGATAAACCCCGGTGTTCCGAGACCGTCTGCAGGTACGCGAGGCGAGGCCAGCCGAGCTGACCCTTCAGTGCCGGAACGAGCCTCCAGCTCACCGTCCGTTACCGAGCTCTCCCCCCCTTACAAATTGAGTCCGAACTCACACCTGGTGCATCCACACTCCTCCCAAAAACAAACCGCATCAGACTGGAATACGTGAAGAAAGGGTGAAATAGCATATACCACTGCAGATCAAGGAGAGTGATTTTAGTGACTTAGTTTAATGTGCATAAAGTTAGAAAAACACATATCCTTATCTCGAAGGGAAGATAGGTGGTCAGTTAGAAAGTTCTATCAAAAAATTTGAAATCTCTACAACTGTAACGTCAGGGTGGAGGCTGGAGCAACAATTTCTAAAAGTGTAAACATTTTTTTACATATGCTCCTCTGATATTGTATTATAAATTAAAGGACAGTATATGTTACATATTAGAAGGAATCAAGGATGAAAAGTATCAAATAATACAAAAAGCTGAAGAACAGAAGGTATAAATTATCAGAAGGAATCGGATAACAGGAGGTAATGAAATATTGGGAAAAGTTTTGTATGTATCTAACAAAATTTATTATTCGAAATCTGTTTTGATACCATGTAAGAAATCTATATAATAAAACACAAAGAAAGCTATCAAGTGGTTCTCCTTCAATCCTTCCAAAATCAAAGGCCTAAATTTAACCTCACAAAACACATTTTCCCAAACTAAATGTTTCCCCCCAAAACTTAAATTCAAATCCTCCCCAAAACAACTCCTTTATTTATTTAATTATTTCTCTCTCTCTCTCTCTCTCTCTCTCTCTCTCTCTATATATATATATATATATATATTGCAAAGAAAGCTATCAAGTGGCTCACAATCAATCCCTCCCAAAATGAAAGGCTCATATCAAACTTCACAAAACACATTTTCCTTCCAAAATTTCAAACCCCAAAATCAAACTTTTTCCCTTAAAAAACTCATTACTTTATTACTATCTCTCTCTTTACTTTTTCATATTTCTCTCTTTCTCTCTCTATCTCTCTCTTCCATTCATTTTTATTTACTTGGAAATTTAGATTTTAAGATTTCGGTTTTGTAAATTTTCAGAATTTTTATGTTTTTTTTATTGCACATGCTATATTGAAAATAGCAAATATCTTTTCAACAATTAAATTTCATTATTTTCCACACTTAAAGTTCTAAGAAATTAGATTTTATACCCCTATTTATAATTATTTTTCAACATATACTAATGGAAACATAGACTTTTATTTATAACTAATTATTGTCATACTATTCAAACTTGAGCTACATAATTATTGTTTTACTGTTTACATGTATCATTCCGAAGACGTGCCGTAGGCACGTGCCCACGAGCAAATCTAGTATAATAATAAAACACAAAGAAAGCTATCAAGTGGCTCTCCTTCAATTCCCTCAAAATCAAAGGCCCAGATCTAACCTCACAAAATATATTTTTCCCCCAAAAGTTTCCCCCCAAAACTCAAATTCAAATCCCCCCAACCAAAACAACTCCTTTATTTTTATTTCTCTCTATCTCTCTCTCTCGCTCTCTCTCTCTCTCTTCTATCCAAAAAAATTAAGAAAATAAAAAATTTAAAATATTTTTAAAATAAAAAATTTTAAAACAAAAAAAATATTTAAAACTTTAAAACTTTAAAAAGTTAAAAACTTCTAAAATAATTCAAAAAATCAAAAAAATCAAAAACTTATAAAAAATTATTAAAAAACTGTAAAAAATATTTAAAATATTTAAAATTTTTAAAAATAAAAAAAATTTTGAATTTTAGAAATTTTAAACATTTTGAAAATTTAAAAAATAAATAAAAAAATTAAAAATTTTAAAATTTTGAAAATTTTGAAAATTTGAAAAATTTTAAATTTTGGGAAATTCTGAAAATCTCAAAGCAAATCCAAATCCAAATCCAATTTCGAACCCCAATCAAGAGGTCGTCGCCGATATCTGATCCGTTGCTGATTCCGGATCAATGACTCCCTCCACCAAATCGAGCGTGAATAAACACTCCGTATCGGCAACTCCCCTCCACCGAATCAAGAGCCTCTATATGCGATGCGACGACTCTAATTTTATCTCATTAACCGAATTCTCATTCTAATTTTTAATTTTTTGTGTGCAGGGGAATAGAGGCTACAGGGGATTACTTAGTTTTTTGCTAATTCGAATTTTGTGTGTGCATGAGATTTTAGTTCAGAGATGTATGATTGTTTTATTTTTGGGTTTAAAAAATTTTAATTTGGCGATTTATTTGATGAGTTTTTTATTGGTTTTGATTTAAGGTGTACGTAAGTGAGAGATGGATTATTTGGTGGCCTCAATTTGGATTTCCTAACCATAGCAGGACAGGTAAGCTGACTAACAACCTAAAATAACTTGGCAAATATGCAACATTAATTTCTTTACTATAAGAAAAAAATACTATCGTGAAGTGTTCCCTTCACTGGTTATTAGAAACCATGGATAACATAACATATAAGATCTTTTAGTGTATGTTTGGATATACAGGATTGGGTTGACTGGAGTTTACCAGTGAAGGGTGCAAACTCTCCACTCAATAAAGATAGCTAAAGTAAATTTGTTATTTATCCATTTTGTTTTTTTGATACAGGTGCAATTGGGGGACAAAGTGGAGATAAAAGAAAGAGTAATGCTTTAGCCACTACCAATTTCACTACCATTTCCTTCACTACCTTAGGTGGCATACTCCTATTGGAGAGTTCTCCCACCTACTCTATCATCCCCTATTTATTGGAGTGTGCCACCTAAGGTAGTGAAGATAAATGTAGTGAAATTGGTAGTGGCTCTAACATTACTCTAAAAGAAATGATTAGCTTGGATTAGAGTTTTGAGAACTTCATGTATTTCATTTTGGTTGAAATATTAATAAGAGGTATTTCAATTGCAAACTGAATCTCAGACAAACAAATGTTTAGATTATTGGTATTATGGATACATTCACACATGCACTTGTGTTACCATTGTATTTAGACATGCTCATAGTGGTTATAGAATTAGAGTAAGCTCTATAAAACCTATATGATAATGTCCTCACATAACTATTACAAGCATCTAAAAGTGATGTTGAAGTTAGAAAGAACTCTATGCAGTGAATCTAACAAACCATATGTATTCCAGGTAAGTTCAAGCTAATGATCAAGAAGGCGATGGTTGAGCTTAAAGGTAGATATACTGCTTTCTCATATAATATGTTTGCTACTTTAATTAATTTGCTGGACCTCCAAAACTATTTTATATAATCAAACCAGGTGCACCGTTTCGAAGACGTGTCGTAGGCACGTGTCAACGGGCAAACCTAGTTAGAAAACAAAGAGCAGAAGTAATTTTTGGAGGAATTAGTTTAAGTATGTACATAAGTATGTATGTATTTCCATAATAGTTAATATAACTAGCAAAACATATAATACTTAACAATAGCTACCTATCCCTCCCTCTAAAAAAATTCACTAGGATACTACTTATTACAATTGTACACAAGATAAGATGCCCTAAATTACACTCTTCTGGAATATCACAAGATTATGCTGATGCTATAAAGTCATTCCAACCTGTTCAAGAATTCCTTCAAAAAACTCTGGTGGCTTGGGTACAGAATACTTCAGATGGTTTTCTCAGCCCACATGGTCTAGGCTCTAGCATTTCAAAACAGATGATGAAGTCAAAATGATCCTTCTTCAATCCACCAAATATTGTGACAAACCACCTTGGACAACCTTGGACAATGGATATTGCAACTTTGTTCAATTTTCTACAGCATCAGATGCAGTGTATCATTCCACATTTTGAAAACTTTCCCTTCATGCTGCAGATACAGTTCAATGCATCTCGACCTTTTCTTTCCTAATGCACAACAGTCCTACCTACAACTGTGAATCACTCCAACCTTTTCAAAAATTGCTATGGCATGTATATATAAAATCCAATTCTTATAAGATCCAATTCCTTTTGGAGTAGTATCAGTTCACCACAAATATCTCAAACCTCCTTCACATTGACCTTATTAAATTGGATTCACACAGAACTCCATTCACACCAATCACATTATTATCATGTTGTTTAACTCCATAACTTGCAATTTATCAATAATATTCCTGCACCAATGTCATCTATCATTGAGCTATCCAATAAATCAACACCACATATACAACTCCTGATTACATCACATAGCATGTATAGAATCTAAAATATTATGACTATCAAACTGGTTTTATGTTTGATGATCATACTTGAGTTAAAACGATTCCCAAAAACTAGCCAAACAAATCAGGTAGGTGTTAATCCAAAGCCAGACACTTTGACATACTTCTATGCTAGTTCAGTCTCTGTAGACTTGCTCTTTGCTGGAGCTTCTTCCCCTTACTAAATATTACATGCAGGCTTCTTGTTGTTTTTTCCCAAACTTACTACTTATTTGCCTTACTACTTCTTGAACCCACAAAAGAAAAACTATACTACCACAAAGATACATCCTCTTCTAACCATTTTCAGGAGTTCATAAGTAGTACACTTTTTCTTCACTAGACATTGAATTTCTCCCTATAAAATTGAATCTAGTCTCCTTTATACTGCCCGAATATTGCATCCCTCATATGCACTGAAGATGACAATAACTTTTAGGCTTGAATTTTTCAAGATAATTTACAGCTTTCATGTATCAATGGAACTATAAATCATACAGTTCTGTTGTGCAAATAGTGAGTAGATAATGGTTGGTGTTTATTACAATCTCATGTAACAATACAATTAACTCCAAAAATATTACATCTTCTCCTCTTTGCTACATTAAAGAGATCATGCAAGATCTTACTATACAAAACTTAGACCTCACAAGATCATTACAATACGATACAATGTTAACAAAGACTAATAGGTACAAATATACCCACTATACAAAGCTTAGACCTCGCAATATCATTACAATATGATACAAATGTTAACAAAGACTAATTGCTACGAATATACCAAAATACATCTGTAAACTCAGAAACTCTACAAAACAAAAGAACAGAGCACAAGACAAGGGTGAATGCTTGAAGAAGGTGGGAGATGAAAAATGTTGTCTTCAGGTTAGGTATAATACATCTTGCACTGCCTCCTCTTGAATTTCCAGCCTCACAGAATATCATATCTCATCTCAGAGGAATCTTCAAGAATTGAACATGAAGAAAACCATGGTGTCTCCGCAAGTAGGAACATAGAAGTCTAACACTTGGTTCGATGCCACTTTAGTCACTTGCGAACAAGCGAGCGCAAAGTAGTTCGCCATTCGGAATTGCTCATACAACTGTTGAAATTTGAAAACGAAAACTCACAATACAAAGGTGGTACGAGTTTAGAAAGATACGATTCACAGAAACATTGCTTAAAAACTTGGGAGAATCTTATTCCATAAGAAGAATCCGGTTACAAGTTTTATTGAAACACACGCCTCTACAAAATTACAAAACCACACGAGCGCTATTCCATTCTCCCGAGCCCCCTGAGGAGATCTCCAGACCCGCAAGTCGGGTCGTACCTTTGGGGTCCACCGTTCTTGCCGCCCCTCCGATTGACCCCCCCCCCCCCAACTAGACGAATCAGCCACTTCGCTCTGAGCATCCCCTAGATTTCATAGGACTTCACACAAGCGTAGGGCCAGCTCATGAAACGATATTCCCTGGACATGTTCCTCACGCGAACAAGAGGTGCTCCTAACGTTACTACCATCTAGAAGTCATTTCAGCCGATGAATTTTCATCTCTAGTTCGACTATCCTCTCTCTGAGAGAATCATCCCTCACTTTAAATGTCAGACGAGGCACGCTCCCTCGCAGAAAACTCGATAACTATTTTCCTAAGATGAGCCACTTCTAAGCTCCTCTCGAGCACTACATTCTTCAGCTCGTCTCTCTCGGTGGTAGAGTAAGGAGTGGCGAAGGAGCTTGACCCTCGAAGACTCTAGTAATCCCTTCCCCCGAGGGATGACCTTCCTCTCGTGAGACTTCGTCCTTACGCCTCGCTTCTATATCCCGCCAAGACAATACTCTTCTCAAATGGCCAAGCTCTGTCTCCGCTTTAAAAAGACTCTCGCGAGCGGCTGAGCGACTCTTTAGAATTTGCTTCCCCCGAGGGATGATCTTCTACACCGATAGAGGGCACCTCTCATGAAATTTCGTCCTTACACCTCGCTTCTATATCCCACCGAGACAATACTCTTCTCAAATGGCCAAGCTCTGTCTCCGCTTTAAAAAGACTCGCGAGCAGAGCCCTAGTTCTACCGCTTGAAGTTTGGTTCGAAGACATTTGATTTCAACCAAGTAACGACCACCTCTGTCATATCAGACCATCTGCTAAGACAAAAGAGCAAGGGACCACTTAAAAACCAACAACCCGTGCCACAGAAAGCGTAAAGACTCGAGCAAGTATGTCCATTTCAAGGAGTAACCCAAAAACAGTCAAGTTTTTCATTCATTCAAAGATAGAACTACAACGAGTTGTGGCCAACCCGCAGTTTGGTGAATACAAAAACAATAACTAAAAAGAAGTAAATAAAGGAATTAAGGGTTCAGCCTCTCCACCAATCCCTGTACTGCCAACGACTACGGCGAGAGGACCCACCTCTGCTCCCTCTCCCTCTACTTCCTTTTCTTCTCCTTCCTCCACTTCCTCGTCCCGAAACAACGAGTACCCCGAGCAATCGAAGTCAGGGATCTGTGCGCTCACATCGTCCAATGCCTTGGCGTATGCCTTCAGCAGGCTCCCCTCTAAGTACCACACGGCCTTCTGCTCTGCCGCCACCTGAGCAAGCCACCCTGCAACATCTCTCTCCATGGCTGTAGTCTCCCTCTCCTGGGCCCTCAACTCCCTCTCTCGGGCAACCTGCTCTCTCTCGAAGGCGACGGACTCCTCCTTTGCTAGCACCGCCAATCAGGGATGAAGATCTTCTTCAGCTCATCGGTCAGGATCGCATCCGTCGCTGTAAGAAGGGGAGCCTCGATAGCTAGAGTCATTGAAAGTGGGAAGTCCCCCGCAGCGGGGACAACTGAAGTGGCAGGGGGGCCTCCAAATCAGCTGTCGAAGGGGCACCCCCTCGCTCCTAGCGGCCTTCGATGGTGAATGCCTGATGACATTCCTCTTCCTCTTCCTCTCTTCGGGGTGCTTGCCGCTCAGCCCCGAGCACCTAGACATGATGTTATCAAAATCCATACTCGCCTCCTCTGCAAATAGAAGATGAAGAGTGTTAAAGCGATTGGAAAAGATAGACACAAGCAAGGAAATGAAGATTAACATAAAAAAAATGCATACTAGGGTTTATTGGGCTGAGACCCCCCCCCAAAGAGAAAATCCTCTGTGATCTCTTTCCAGTGCAAAGTCAGTCGGTCCAAAAGAGTGTCAACCATACCCTCCTCCTCAGGACTCAAAATCGGGTCGGCCTTCACCTTCCTCGGCACATCCTCCCTCCACATCATGGAGATATCCCACGGCTCGCGACTGCGAATCAAGAAGTATTTGTCCCTCCAAGCTCACCGAATCGGGGTTGTCAACTAGCTTTACACCCTTACAGGCTATAAGATAGAACCGATACTCCGATCTATTCTTCTGATGAATCTTGTACAACATACGTAGAACATTGAGTCGGGGCTCAAACCCCGGTGGCCTGACAATGAAGCACGAACCCCGTAACGTGTCTCCACATGTTCGGCATAAGCTGGATATGACCCAAACCATACCACCTTCAAACTTCCCTTACAAAAGGATGAAGGGGGAGGCGAAGCCCCACCTGAAAAGCATCGAAGGAAAAAACACACAAGTTGGGAGAAAGCGAAGAGAAAGATCTAACACCTTCGAATAGTAGCCAAATCTGCCTCGGTGAGGATAGAGGTGATGTCATTAGCCTTGGAGCGCTCGCGCGGCGCGTTCTCCTCATAGAATTGCTTCATGCCTTGTTCAACTCGCCTCAACTCCTCTGCAGTATACTGTCAAATGCCCCCCAAGTGCGACATCGCGATGAGTGTCTCCCGAACTCCCCTATCCTCCTATCCCTCTCAATAATTGTTGCTATGATGGGTGAAGGCATATCTACTACACCCTTCCCCTTATCTGCTCTAGAAGAAGCAGTTGGAGGTTGCACTTTGACGCGACCAGAGGGGGAGGCCTCATCACCCGAAGAAATTCTAGACATCTTTTATTAAATAAAAATAATTTACCTCTGATTTGACAACCACGGTCGGAATTCCTCGTCGGAGGATGAAAATGTTCGCCGGCATCTCTCGAGATCTTCGCCGGGGAGTAGAAAGTTCGAGAGGATGAGAATGAGAAGAAGTGAAGATGAGTGAGAGGGGGGGAATTTATAGGGGGTCCTTAAGCTCTTGGGCCGAGGCGATAATGGGCCCCCGAAAACGATGAGTGAGAGGGGGGGATTTATAGGGGAGCCTCGAGCTCTTGGGCTGAGGCGAGAATGGGACCCCGAAAACAAGAAGGAAGCCCAAAAGGCACAGAATCGTAACCGGGGAAGGATAAGAGACAGAACTTGCGCAGACGATCAACGGTCCAAAGCCACAAAGCCACGTGCTGCCTACCAAGTCAACTGTCAACGGCCACGTGTCGCCACACAGGCATTCGCCAATGTTCCCCGAAAAACGTTCGCCGAAGCTCGTCAAATCGTTCGCCGACCGAACGAAAAATGCAAGAAATTGTGCTGACTAGTCAACGTTCAGCGCTGACCAGTCAATGGTCAACGGCCACATGTCGCCACACAGGCATTCACCAACATTCCCCAAAAACGTTCGTCGAAGCCCGTCAAATCGTTCGTCACCTTCGCCAAAGAAGCACTTTGTTCGCCGAAGCGGGCCGAACAGACAAAGAACCGAACAAAAATGTGAGCAAATTGCGCTGACTAGTCAACGGTCAACGCTGACCAGTCAATGGTCAATGCCAAGTGTCGCCACACAGGCGTTCGCCAACGTTCGCCAAAACGTTCGCCAAAGTCCGTCAAATCGTAAGCCACATTCGCCAAAGCAGCAGCTACATTTGCCGAAGCGTGCCGAACAGACGAAGAACCGAACGAAAAACACAAGAAATTGCACTGACCAGTCAATGATCAACGGCCACGTGTCGCCACACAAGCATTTGCCAATATTCCCCAAAAATGTTCGCCGAAGCTCTTCAAAACATTTGCTACTACCGAGTTGTTGTCGTTCTTGTTGCGTCATTGCTGCAGTCGTTGTCATCGTGCTTCTCTTCTTGCCGTGCTCGTAATCATCATTATAGGCAAGCGTTTCTTTGATTTGCCGCAAGTAGTTCTCTTTTATTGATCTATCGAGTTATTGATTTCACTTTGTCCCTCATATGTTAATTGGACTTGATCCAATCGTCATATGTCATTCTATTTGATTTCCGTCATCTCGACACTCGTAAAAAGACCATGAAAATTCCTTGTTCTGCACAAACACATGTTAGAGATGTATATGCATATGGATACATGTTACAAGTCCAACCTTATTTCGATTGTATTGCAATGCGGTGGTGTAAATATTAATACTATATTCAATACCATAGAGATAATAATTTTCACCATGTTAACAGTAGGAGTCTATCCTAATTACCGAATATGAATATGAGTTCAGTTATGGTTATAAGATTATATTATTGTGAATCATGATTGTTACAAATAAAAATATTATACTTTTGTCATGCCTTTTACCCGAACTTGTACTGAGAATTTGGCCCAGTTCCATATAATATAATTGAAAACTTAACACATGAAAATTGTAGCCCTCTCCGTGTAGAACCCGGAATATCTGACGGTTTTGCAATCTGACTTGTAGATTGCGAGATAATCAATTTTAGTAATGTAACGTTTAAAATTTCTGAATACTGTTTGCGATTGTATCGTTCAGATTAATTAAGTGAAATAATAGGTTGTTAGCAGAAATGAAGATCTGAGATTAACTAGAATATTACTGGATAGTGTTAGGAGTTCATTTATAATTTTTGTAAGATTTGTAGAAGAATTTTCATTGGAGTTATATTAACTGGTTATTGTTTTATATTCATTTCAGTACATTGTAATTCCGGGTATTTTGACCCGAAGTGTTTTTTAAATGATGGTTATTGTTTGAGTATTATTCATTCTATTTCTTCATGTGATTATTTATTGCCTTCATGGATGTGTTATACTTGTTCAGATTATATATATGTACAGCTTATGAATGTGTGAGTTGGAATACTGATATCATTCGATGGGCCTTGGTTATGTACCCGTATTTCCGTATTTTGAAAAGTGGGGCATGACAAAAAGATAAGCAAAGAGATATGAGTTTGAAAAATGGAGAGGATGACATCAGTATTTACAAGACAACCGACTTGATGCCTTAAGAGAGAATCCAATGCCAACGTATAAAACGACCAACTTGACTGAATGCCAACGTTAGGGCTGGCAACGGGCCGGGTTTGGGCCGGACTAATACAAGCCCGAACCCGAGCCCGAAATTATTTGTAGGGCTCAAGCCCGGCCCGATTTTGAGTCGGACTCCAAAACTCAAGCCCAAGCCCGGATCCGAATAATCCAAAAAAGCCCGAGCCCGGCCCGATTCTCAGTATATAAAATACTTGAAGTACTCAGTATATAAAATTTCTTGCCTGTTTCTGAGAAATAAAGGGATTGGAGAAGAAATTGGACTATATATAAAGGGATGTTATATACAGTTCTAATTTATAATTTTAAAAAGATGTAGTAAATCTTTTGGTATAAAATTATAATTTATAAAGACTCGGATCGGTACCAAAAGTCCACTATAACATCAAGTATTTAGAAAGATGTAGTAAGTCTTTTGATATAAAATTATAAATGGACTCTGCAGTACTCAGTATATAAAGGTGAGAAGGTGAGAAGGGACTCAGTAGTTATTAAGGAGTATATTTTGAAATCGGGGCTCTATAGTTATTATGGAGTATATAAAGGTGAGAAGGTGAGAAGGTGAGAAGGTGACGTAGTGCTTGGGAAATGGGGCTGCTCGGGAAATGGGGAAAGAGAGAATATGAAGGGTCAACACTCATGTAATTATTAAGGAGTATATTCTGAAATCGGATCGGGTTCGGGTCGGACCCATACACACCCGATGTAACTCCCTGTTCCAGTTGTACGTATTTTATTACGTAAATTTTTGTACTTCAATTTTCCGAAGTTTTATTTTTCTCTTTGGACTCTTTATCTAAAGCCAGAATATTTTTCTGATCAATTCTATAATTTTGTGATTTTTCGATTAGAGTTTAAATACAAATTTTAAACCGTGATTAATTCTAATCCTAATCCTAATCCTAATCCTAATCCTGCCTAACCCTACACCTTATTTTCCACCACCCTACTACTCCTAATCCTCTCCAATCCGTCAACACTCCACCACATTTTTCTACACCTCCATCACATTTTTCTACACCCCCCCTTTGATTTTTCTACACCTCCACCACATTTTTCAACACCCCATCTCTTTCTCCCCTAATTTTTCCACACCTTGTTCTCATTTTCCACCCTACACTCCCATTTTTCTACACCCCCACATGCAGCACTCCTATCCCTTGATTTTCTACACCCCTGCACATGATTTATCTACACCCCATCTCATGCATGCATACATGCATTCACACCTCCCTTCCCTTCTATATATACACACACACACACCTCACTCTCTACATCCCATTCTTCTTCATTTTTCCTTCTTCTCTTCCTCTGCCTCCTTCACATCCGAGAGCAAGCAACGCCCAAGCTCCACTTCACATTCCACCTTCGAGCCAACGACTCCGCTTCTACGATCCCGTGAACCCCGAAAAATAACCCTACGCCGCGCCTACCTTGTTGTTGTCGTCGCTCACTGTTGCTACCGTTAGCTACCATCTTGTCGCCATTCTTACCGCCGTTGTGCCGCCATCCGTTGCCGACGTCGCTTCTTTCCGTGGTTAACACTACCACTGAAATCGTCACGTTATAAGGCAAGTACCTTGTACACTATTTTTGTTCTCGTACAAGCATTTTCCTTTGACTCGTAGCAAGTAGTCTAGTTATCATCATGTTTTATTGTCAAACTCCGTTCTAGTCACTGGTTTCATGCTATATCAACTCAAGAGTGAACCGTTAACACATTTCGAATCGTGTTATCGAATATCGAATATTCAACCTTACTATCTCTAAAATTTCTTGACTTTGCACTAAGAATTAGACCATGTTCCCAATACTAGATTGAAGATTTTTTTACGTGAAAATCGTAGCCCATCGAGTCCCGAATCCAGAACATCTTACGGTTTCTCAATCGGATGTATAGATTGTGAGATATCGCGATTTTAGTACTGACATATCATGAATTTCTGAACCTGCACGGGATTACGAACGGTATCTTGTACTAAGAATTTGACCATGTTACCGATACTGGATCGAAAAACTTTCTACATAAAAATCGTAGCCCTTCGAGTCTAGATATCCGAAACATCCTACAGTTTCTCAATCCGATGTATAGATTGTGAGATATCGCAGTTTTAGTATTGTGACTCCGAATTTCCAGAATGCGCGCGAAACATCGAAACCAGCGAAGAATGAATTTGTACGCATAGCTACTGTCTTTAGAATGTATCGTGTGAATATGCGTTGGAACCGGGAGAGAGTCTAATTTCTAGAATCTCTGACGGAATTGGATTTTCTTTTCTGTAACAACGGGAAAGTGAATTTGAATGCATATATAGATCAAGTTGTCTAAAAATTCATCTCTACTGTTTTGTATATAAACCCTTTACTTTTCATAATTAATGAACTGAGTGTATTATTGTTCTTGTAATAATAACTTGCATAGATATAATAGATTGATAGAATGCATTTTATACCACTTGATAATTCTATAATAACTACTCTTGATACATGTACTCGTTTTACGTCTCATGTCCATGATTACTGCCCTTGATATTTTCTTGACTAAACTGTCTTGATTACTACCGTTCCACTAGTCGTACCAACTGTATGTTCATAATTAATTATAAAAGAATAACAAGCCGGGGTTATAAGGGTACGGCTTAGTAATGGACAATATAGGGGAGTATACTCGGAAGGGGGCCCGTGTTTCCCGAAATAGTGATTCTTGATTCTTGATTCTTGATTCTTGATTATACAATTCTTGATTACATAATTCTCGATTACATGATTCATGATTACATATCTTGATACTATCACTGGAAGACCCGAGTACATAATCCTATAGAATTCACTACTTAAGTCTAAACGTCACATGATTGATATGCACCGAACTTGTGGTATGGGACACAGGATTACGTGCATTAGATAAGTTAATAAAAAGATAAACCCGAGATCTTCACTAAGCATGATTCTTGATTACAAGATTCTTGATTATATGATTCTTGATTACATGACTCTTGATTACAAGATTCTTAATTACATGATTCTTGATTACATGACTCTTGATTCTTGATTACATGATTCTTGATTACATGACTCTTGATTACATGAATCTCGATCCTTGATTACATGATTATTGATTAGCTGAGCCTAGGTTATCAATTGCTTATATCTTGAAGTCTAGAATACACTAGTTACAGTTATTACTTACATGATTATATTGTCCCAGTTCCTTGCTTACTTCTATATTGTATTTGTACTTCTACTTCTTGTTTCTCTCATGTTATATCTTGTTATATTACTCCTTTTTCTGCTTGTTGCTACTTGCTGCCCGAAACTTGCTCTAACGGGAACTTTTCTATTTTTCTTTGAGTTAATGATTATACAGGTACTGATGGACCAGATGAGCAGACTCTCTAGATGATCATTGCTGCTTTGTTACTACTTCATGTTGTTTTTCTTTCAGTTGCTATTTTATCTAGTTGTTATAGCGAACTGTTCATCGTACTGTTTTAATTATGGCACCTTGTATTCCCGGGCATTTTGACCCGATGTTGATGTATTATCTGGATGATGGTTATTTTACTTTCAGCTCATGTGATCATTATATTTGTCTGCGTAAATGTGTTATAAATATCTTGTTGAGCTTATAATTGCACAGCTTATGGATGATGTATATCATTCGCTGGACCTCAGTTGTGTGCCTGTATTTCCGTATAGTGGGAAGCGGGGCGTGACACCTGAACCCGGCCCGAAAATTAAATCGGGCCTACTTGTTGAGCCCGGGTCCGAAAAAATTAAAAAATAACAAGCCCAAGTCCTACTAAAAACGGGTCGGACTCGATCGGGCTCGGATCGGTCTCGGGCCAATTGCCAGCCTTAACGACTATGTATCGCTTTATTTGTGATTTTTAAAACCAAAGGCGATACACGCCCGTATCTCTCGAACCGTGAGTCAAAACTCACTTCTACAAGTTGGGATGGCTTGTGCTACGTGCGACCATCCTAGTCCCAAAGTTTCGTATTTTTTGGAGATTGTTTGAGGGTTTTCTAGTCTAACCGCTCTAAACGCTTTCTAAGTCATTTACTTCTAATGCGAGGAACGTGAGAAAACTGCACAAACGACATCCAAAATTTATAAAACTTTGCAACTTGCTTGAATTCACCTAGCACAAGCTACCCCAACTTGTAAAAGTGAGTTTCGACTCACGGTTGGAGAGATACGGCCGTATATCGCTTTATTTGGGTTCTTTTCTAGTGAAAGCGATGCAAGCCCGTATCTATCAAACCGTGAGTCAAAACGACCCTCTACAAGTTGGGGTTGCTTGAGCTACGTGATACCATCCTAGTTGCAAAATTTCGTATTTTTTGGAGGTCGTTTGAAGAATTTTCTAGTATAACCCCACTAAACGCTTTTTAAGGCATTTACCTCTAATGCGAGGAACGTGAGAAAACCTCACAAACAGCATCCAAAATTTATAAAACTTTGCAACTTGCTTGAATTCACCTAGCACAAGCAACCCCAACTTGTAGAAGTGAGTTTCGACTCACGGTTGGATTGATACGGCCGTATATCGCTTTATTCGGGTTCTTTCCAAGCGAAAGCGATGCATGCCCGTATCTCTCAAACTGTGAGTCGAAACTAACCGCTACAAGTTGGGGTTGCTTAAGCTACGTGAGGCCATTTTTGTCGCAAAATTTCGTATTTTTTGGAGGTCGTTTGAAGGGTTTTCTATTATAACCGCACTAAACGCTTTCTAAGTCATTTATTTCTAATGCGAGAAACGTGAGAAAACTGCAAAAACGGCATCGAAAATTTATAAAGCTTTGCAACTTGGTGACTATGCCGAGGACGTCTTGGAGAAAGTGACCCAAGGTACGGCCCAATTGGTGGAGGAGAACGAACCGAGGGAGCTGTCCGAGGAGGACCATACCGTCTCGTCTCTTACGGAGACCGATCTGCATTTGGTCCGGCAGGGGTTCCAGATTCCGGCCGACTACGGGCTACTTCTTCCTGGGCCCGGTTTCCGAGCGAACACGAAGTCTTCCTCGGATATGTGTGTCTTTCCCGTCGACTCCTTGATCGCTGGGCTTCGCTTTCCCCTCCACCCGTTCGTTGTGGATGTCTTGACATGGTACGGTCTGAGCCCCGCCCAGCTGATGCCGAACACTTGGAGGCACGTCATGGCCTTCGTCCTCAGGTGTCAAGAGGTTGGTGCCGAGCCGAGTATGTTTCTCTTTCGGAGTCTCTACCGACCTTGTCAGCCAAGGCGAGACGAACAAAGGTTCTATCTTTCGCCCGAACGGGCGTGAAGTTGATCGAGAATCCAGACTCGATCAAACATTGGAAGGAGAAGTATTTTATCATCCGAGCCCCCGCGCCGGGGGTGATACCGACAGTTTAGGCGAAGGATGGCTTGCCTAAGCGAACCAAGAAGGAGACGGTGCTGAGTGACGAGGAGGCAGAGGTCCAGAAGAAGCTCCTCGCCCTGCCAGCGCTAAGCTGGAAAGATATTACCGAGGAGGATCTGTTCCGAGGGGGTCTCAGTCCGATCGACCCTAGTATGCTTCTGGTATTTATGCTCTTTGCTTAAAGTTCATGAAAATTTTTCTAAGTTTTTTCACTCGGCTTGTGCAGAGACGATGAAGCTGGACTACAAAGCTCTGATGGCGAAGGGCAGGTCGGAGCAGGAGACGAAGAAGAAGAGGCCTTCGGCGGGGTCCCAGTCCGGCCGAGCCTCGAAGAAGCCTTCGGTCGAGAAGGCCTCCGACCAGCCGGAGGTCATGGTCCTCGAGCAGGGGGAGGTCATGGTCCTCGACCCTCCTGCCTCGGGTGCACCGACACCGACCTCGAAGGGGGATGCTCCCAGTTCGTCGAGCGGTGCGTTCGGCGTGAAGGAGGTGCTGTCCCTCCAAGTTCCGCCTCTCACTGCCGAGGCAGAGACGATTTTGACCGAGCGTCACAAGCAGATCTTCGTCCCTGACTGGCAGGTGATGAATGTCGACAGCTTCTTGGGCGACGGCAACATCTGCATGGAAGCGGTGAGGCACCTGCCGACCCCAAAGGATCGAGCGACCCTGAAGGTCGGGCAAGCAGGGGACGCCGCGATGCAAATCGCTCGGAACACCATGTCGGTAAGTGGGCCGAGCTCCCTCGTTGAAACTTATTCTGAGATTTTTCCAAGTCCTTGGGTTCGGGTTCTAATGTGTTGTTCTTTTTCAGACCCTCTGCCACTTCAACTTCCTGCTCGAGGAGTTCGCGAGCAAGGAACAGGAACATGAGCGGGAGAGGGTGGAGCGTGTCAGGGTCGCGAAGCAGCTTGATGCCGAGCAGCTCCTCTCGGCGAAGAAGGGTGCCGAAGTGGCTGGGCTGGAGAAGCAGCTAGCCGACGCCATTCAGCTGTCGAAGGACGCGGCGACCAAACTTGAGGCCTCGGAGAAGGAGGTTGCCGAGCTGAAGGAGGAGCTGGCGAATGCTCGGTCGGAGGTGGAGAAGGCTCGGAAGAGGGCCGAGAAGATCATGGCCAAACACCGGTCCAAGCTGAAGAAGGTGAGGAAGGCCGTGCAGGAGGAGGCTGCGAAACACATGCTCCAGAATATGGAGGAGGCATATGGCCGAGCCTTGATCCACGTCGCCGCCAGGAACCCGGGTTTTGACACGTCCCTCTACCGTTTCTACGACCCAATAGAGGGGGAGGAGGAGGTTCCTGAGGGGTTGCTCAACCCCGAGGGGCAGACGGAAGGTGTCCAGGGTCCGGGTGAGACCGAGGCCGAGGGCGAGGGGGAGGGCGACTCTGAGGAGGAGAGTGGGAGTGAGGACGAGGACGAGGGCGAAGGCGAGAACAAGGCCGAGGGGTCGACGGACCTGAACGACAAAAAGGTCGACCCCTGACTTGTTAGCCTCTTTTAGCCTTTCGTAGTTTTGCTCTTCTTTTTTCTTTGTAAGCCTAACTGCGGACTGGCCACCGCTCTTGTAAAACTTTCCTCTTGGTTTTGAATGAAAAATAGTTTGTTTGGCTAAAATTTATCCAAGTGTCGAGTCTCGGTTTTTGTATGTGATTATGTTGTAAATGTTTCCGAGCGTGGGCCCATCGAATTTATCTCCGCTTTTCAGGTTAAGTTTGGTCCGATCACGGAGGTTTCATACCTTCGTAAAGAGCTGATCGAGACAAAAAGAGAGCTGTCACGGAGCCACGAGAGTCGCTTCTACTTGCAACTGAAACTGGGGGAGATACAGGCGTTGGTCCGGAGGCAGTGTCGCGAGCTGGGGCAGCTACGGAAACGAGCCCCAGTCCCTTCTTCGGAGGGCGAGGCCGAGCAGCTCGGTAGGGAGCTTGCCGTCGCCGAGCGGAAGAATGGGGAGCTCTCGGCCCAAATCCGACACATGGAGGTATCGGAGCGAGTTCGCTCGACGGAAGAAGAGAGGCTCACTTCCGAGCTGGAAAAGGCGTTGTCCGAGCGTAAGAAGCTGCTGGCCGAGGTCGACAATCTTAGGAGGAATACGATAGATAGGGGGATCGAGGTCACCCACTACCGACGGCTCGCAACCGGTAGCGCCAACGTCCCGGGCTCGTCGAGGCTTCCTAATTTGAAGAAGCTGGCGAAGGATGATGCTCTGAGAGACAGAATCATCGAGCTGGAGGAAGAGGTTGCGTCGCTCGAGCCCCTGCCTGAGAGGGCTAACGTCCGCAGTATATCGTGTACTCGCGAAGAGAGCGAAAGAGGGATTACATTTTACGAACTTGCGACACGTTCACCGGTGACTAGGTGGAGCCCTGCCGACGCTCAGAGTAGCGTGGCCGTCTCGTCGAGCGGGGCCTCGGTCGGCGCCACAGTTAGGGTCAGCAGCGAAGGGGGATCACGTTTCTTAGGTTTGGGATCGGGTTCGGAGGGCAGAGCTCGTCGTCCTCGCGTTTCCCTAAACCGAAGCGTTCCCCTTCCGAAGAGACCCTGATCACGTCGTTTCATGTTTTTCCTCGTTGCTGTAAAATTCTATTGTTGGATCTGCCTCGTTGTATGTAGAATTAATATGTCTGAATATGAATCCGGATTTTTGATTTGGAAAATTTTAAGTGTTGGGCTTCGGCGATGTTTTGAAGTTTTGCTATTTGTTTTTCCCTTTTTTCAGCTCGAGAGGGCCGACCCATATACTGATTTCCACGGCTCGGATGATGACTCTGAATCCGAGGACACTTCTGGGACGGTGGCTCTGAGTCCTAGGAGCGTCGAGCTGGAGTTACGCCGAGCTGAGCGGGCCCACCTTTTGTCCGTCCTCGACCTACAGGAAGCCGAGATCCAACGCCTAGAGAATAGGATCGCCGAGCTGAGCCCTGCAGGAGTGGACGAAGATTCGCAGACCGCTTTCAGCAACGCTCTTCGGGTCAAGTGTATTCGGCACAACCAGTCGAAGATTATAGCCGAGCGGGACGATTTGCTCTCGGAGATTCGACACTTGCGGACCGTGGTAGCGAAGCTCCGGAAGGATGCAGAGGAGCTATCAGCCGAGGAGGACGGACAGGCGACCGAACAGTCTAGTGAAGATATTTCCATATGAGGGCCAAGTGTAGTGGGTTGGCGGCGTGTATTTTGTTTGCAAACACTTTGTAACCATGGAAAAGATGTGCTTTGTATTATGGCCTGGTTGTTTAATAAAATATCTTTCGTTGCTCTGCATATTTATCTCGCTTATAACTGTGTTGGTCGCGCTGAGATCTCGAGCCGAGCAGATAGTACCGTCGGTAAGGGTCTGAAGACGAACCCCTTCCCAAGGGGACACTCTCTCGCTTTTGAGTGACACTGACTGGATCTGGACCGTTGGATCTTGGCTCGAATCGCGAGTCAACTCTGTTCCCGAGAAAACGCCATCTTGGCGTTTAGCGATGCTGGCAAGATCTGGGCCGTTGGATTTGGCTCGAATCTCGAGACGGCTCTGTTCCCCAAAAAACGTTATCTTGTCGTTTAGTGCTGCTGGCAAGATCTGGGCCGTCTGATCGAGATCTTACGCGAAAGTTGAGGAGAAAGTGAGTTTTCTCTGTTTGCAGGGTCGGAATGGCACTTGCTCGGATTCCGACCGGAGAGTGGTCTTATCCTTCTTATTCTCTTCCGTCTCTGCGAAGCAGGGGGCTCGGACTAGGGATAAGCCGAGCGCTCGCCATTCTTTAGGAGCTTTCCGAGAGGCAAGTCTTAGGAGTGGATTTGAACCAAGTGTTGGACTTCGGGATTGTCGCGCAGTTCGACGGTTGTGGGAGCAATTCCGAACGGCGATCTACCTCTGGCTCGTCCGGAAACGAGCCGAGGAGGTAAAGTCGAACCGAGTGTTGGACTCCGAACCATCGATGTTAGTTCAACGGTTGTGGGAGCAATTCCGAACGGCGATCTACCTCTGGTTCGTCCGGGGACGAGCCGAGGAGGTAAAGTCGAACCGAGTGTTGGACTCCGAACCATCGATGTTAGTTCAACGGTTGTGGGAGCAATTCCGAACGGCGATCTACCCCTGGCTCGTCCGGGGTCGAGCCGAGGAGGTAAAGTCGAGCCGAGTGTTGGACTCCGAACCATTGGTGTAGTTCAACGGTTGTGGGAGCAGTTCCGAACGGCGATCTACCTCTGGCTCGTCCGGGGTCGAGCCGAGGAGGTAAAGTCGAGCCGGACGTGAACTCCGAACCATTGGTTGAAATCAAAATTTAAAAAACATATGATAAGAGCGGAGAGAAGCATACAAATTCATAAGTACGAAAAGAGCTTTCTTTATTGATAATCGACGGCGAACCGTTTTACATAGTACAGTTTATGAAAATATGTTACAAGTCAGAGGAGGGGAATGGCTCGACATCCTATGATACTTAGAGTGGCGCCGGGGCGCTTTCTTGGTATTTTAGGAGGTGGTCGGCATTCCAGGTCCTCGGAATCTCTCTGCCGTCCAGATCTTCGAGACGATATGCTCCGGGCCGAACTACCCTCGTGATCCTGTATGGCCCTTCCCAGTTCGGAGCCAGCTTGCTCTTCTGATTAGGAAAGGATATGGCTAGTTTTCGCAAGACTAAATCCCTTTGCTTAAGGTTGGTGGATCGGACCTTCTTGTTGTATGCCAACTCGACCCTTCTTCGGTAATTCTGCTGCCGAATCGACGCTCTTTCCCTCAGCTCATCTATCAAATCTAAGTCTGCCCTGAGGTCCCTGGCGTTCTGTTCCTCGTCGTAGGCTGCTAGCCTAGGGGAAGGTATTCCGACCTCGAGGGGTATCACGGCCTCGGACCCATAGGTGAGGTTAAAAGGAGACTCGCCTGTGGGGGTCCGCTTGCTCGTGCGGTAGTTCCATAGGACGTTAGGGAGTTGGTCGACCCATAAGCCTTTGGAACTTTTGTCCAGCCTTTTCTTGATGCCAGCAAGGATCTGCCGATTAGCATTTTCTGCTTGTCCGTTCGACTGAGGGTGGGAGACGGACGAGAAGTGCTACTGGATGGCAAGGTCGTCGCACAGAGCTCGGAATGCTGCGCCAGTGAACTGGGTCCCGTTGTCCGTCACGAGGACACGGGGGACGCCGAACCTGCAGATGATGCTCTTCCAGAAGAACTGTACCACCTTGTTCTCGGTTATGGTGGCGAGGGGCTCGGCCTCGATCCATTTCGAGAAGTAGTCGATGGCTACGACCAAGAACTTGAACTGACCCGGAGCCGGAGGGAAGGGCCCCAGTAAATCCATCCCCCACATTGCGAAGGGGACAGGACTTGATAGGGAGGCGAGGTTGGCCTGAGGGAGGCGACGGATGTTGGAGTGTCTCTGACAAGAGTTACATTGCCGAACGTGCCGCTCAGCGTCTTGAAGGATGGTCGGCCAGAAGTATCCATAATTCAAAGCTTTTCGGGCCAAGGACCTGGACCCTGAATGTGCCCCGCCGATGCCTTCGTGGAGCTCTTGTAGAGCATATTCGGCCTGCTCTGGAGAGAGGCACCTCAGGTATGGTCGGCCGTCTATTTGAGAGAAGGAGCATTTGTATAAGATGCCCTCAATCAAGACATACCGCTCGGCCCGGGTTCTGACTCAGCGCGCTTCTTTGGGATCTACGGGTAGGACCCCGTCCCTTAAGAATTCCACCAACGGCTTCATCCAATTGTCCTGCAACACGACCGGCAACGACTCCACCGAGCCAGGTGTCTCGTCTTCTATGCTCGGCTTAGAGAGGACCTCGATCAGAACGGTCTGCTCAAGACCTTGTAGGGAGGATGAGGCCAGCTTGGATAGGGCATCGGCTTGCGAATTCTCCTCCCGAGGAACTCGTTGAATGAGCGCCTCTTCGAACCGGCTCATTAGGACCCGCACCTTAGCGAGGTACTTCGCCATCCGCTCGTCTCTGGCCTCGTACTCGCCCAAGACTTGGTTCACGACAAGTTGGGAATCGCTGTGGATTCGGAGGCGCTGTGCCCCAGCACTTCGTGCAAGTCCGAGACCAGCGATGAGTGCCTCGTACTCTGACTCATTGTTCGAGGCTTTGAAGTTCATACGGATCGCGTACTGGAGGACGAAGTCGTCAGGGCCGTTCAGGATGATTCCGGCGCCGCTTCCCTCGCTACAGGAGGAGCCGTCCACGAAGACTGTCCAAATGGGGGGTTCATTCGGCACGTGGCTGGCTTCAGGGATGGTGGACTCTACGATGAAGTCAGTGAGGGCCTGTGCTTTAATTGCCGTCCGAGGCTGGTAAGAGATGTCATGTTGTCTCAGCTCTATGGACCACTTCATCAGCCGGCCCGAGGTCTCAGGCTTGTGGAGGATCTGCTTTAAGGGTTGGTCAGTGAGGACAACGACCGAGTGGGATTGAAAGTACGGCCGAAGCTTCCTCGCTGCCATGACTAGGGCGTAGACCATCTTCTCTATCTTCGGATAGCGGAGTTCGGCGTCCCGAAGCACCTTGCTCACGTAGTAGATAGGCTTTTGGGCCCGGTCCTCCTCCCTCACCAAGACAGCACTTAGGGTCTGCTCGGAAGCAGCCAAGTAGATGAAGAGAGTCTCGCCCGGGACCGGTTTGCTGAGCAGAGGGGGGTTCACCAAGTAGGCCTTCAGCTGGTCGAACGACTCCTGTTGTGGTTGGCCCCATTCAAAACCCTTAGCCCCCCTGAGTGCTTTGAAGAAGGGGAGGCACTTTTTCCCCGACTTCGAGAGGAACCGACCGATAGCGGCGAGCCGACCAGTAAGCTTCTGCACCTCCTTGACGTTCCGAGGCGGGGCCATGTCTAATATGGCCTTAATCTTCTCGGGATTAGCTTCGATTCCTCGTTGGCTTACCATGAAGCCGAGGAATTTTCCCGAAGAGACCCCGAACGCACACTTGTTCGGGTTCAGCCGCATGTTGTGCCTTCTCAATACGCCGAAGGCCTCCTGGAGGTCGGCCATGTGATCAGTGCCTCGGACGCTTTTGACGAGCATGTCGTCAACGTACACCTCCATATTTCGGCCTATCTGGCTCTGGAAGACCTTGTTAACGAGGCGCTGGTAGGTGGCGTCCACGTTCTTCAAGCCGAACGGCATGACCCGGTAGCAGTAGAGGCCTTGGTCGGTGACGAAGGAGGTCTTCGGAATGTCCGGAGGGAACATTCGGATTTGATTATAGCCGGAGAAGGCGTCCATGAAGCTGAGGAGCTCATGGCCCGAAGTGGCATCAATAAGGGTGTCAATGTTCGGGAGAGGGAATGGATCCTTCGGACATGCCTTATTCAGGTCGGTGAAGTCGATGCATATTCTCCAGGAGCCGTTGGACTTTTTAACCATTACAACATTGGAGAGCCACTCGGGGTAGTTTACCTCCTGTATGAACTTGGCCTTCAGAAGTTTATCCACCTCCTCCTTGATGGCCTGCTATCGCTCGGGAGCGAACTTACGTCTCTTCTGCTGAACCGGTTTGCACCCCGGTCCGACACTAAGGCGGTGAACTAGCAACTCCTCGGAGATGCCGGGCATATCCGCGGCCGACCAAGCAAATAGGTCGCGGTTATCCCGGATACATTTGACCAAGTCTGAGCACAGCGCAGTCGGTAGAGACTTGCTGATGAGGAACTTTCGGCTCGGGTCCTCGTCCGAGAAGAGCACTTCTTCTAACTCGTCCGCCGGCTCGGACGTTGGTCGGATTTTCGGCTCGGGGATTTCTAGTGTCTCGAGGGAGAGCACCGGTCCCCCTGTGGAAGTCATGTAGCACTTCCGAGCCATCTCTTGGTTTCCCCTAACTTCCCCTACTCCCGACCGAGTGGGGAACTTCATTTTAAGATGGTACGCCGAGGGGACAGCTTCCAAGGCGGCTAGGCCGGGTCGGCCCAGAATGACATTATATGCTGCCGGGACGTCGACGACCATGAAGTCCATCGGCTCGGTCCGGGTAGTAGGGGTGCTTCCAGCAGTTACATCCAGGGTTATCACCCCCTCGACAGTTACTGGGACCCCTGTGAACCCGTGGAGTGTAACCGGCCGGCTTGAGACGGTCCCGGGACAGCTGCAGGCCTCGGAAGGCCGAGAGAAAGAGGATATTGACCGAACTCCCATTGTCTACTAAGATCCTCTGCACCTTGAAGTTGGCCATGCGGAGGTCGATGACGAGGGCATCACAGTGGGGGGTTCGGACCCCTTCGAGGTCTTCATCGGAGAAAGACACAGGGACGCCGAGACCCTTGGGAGGAGGGGCGCTATGAACCGAGTTGACCTCTCGGACGAAGGCCTTCTGAGAGGAATTAGAGGAGCCTCCCATGGGGCCTCCGTGGATCAGGTGCAGAACCCTTTTTTCCTCGAACTCGGGTGTCTCCTCGCGTCGCTCGGAGCGCTTGTTAGCCCCCCGAGGCGGAGAAGTGTTGCGATCCGCCCGATTGTTAGCCTTCACGAATTTGGCTAACTGCCCCCTCCGGATGAGGGCTTCTATCTCATCTCTCAATGCCCGGCAGTCATTCGTGTCGTGGCCGTGGTCCCGATGGTAACGACACCATTTATCTTTGTTCCTCCTCTTTGCCGGGGTGTTCATCCTCGGAGCTGGAGGGATGACCCCCTCCTTCTCCACTTCCATCAAGATAGTGGAGACATTGGTGGTGAGGGGAGTGAACTTCTCGAACCTAGGGGGAGGGCGGCGCTGTCTGCCGTTCTCCTCTTCGACCCGGAGGAGGACCCCCCGAAGTTCGGGAGGGATTCAGCCTCCTCTGCTCGGATATACTTCTCGCACCTCAGAAGGAGGTCGGCGAAGTTATGCGGGGGCTTCTTGGCTAGGGACGACCGGAGGTTAGAGTTGAGGACGTTCGACTGGAACGCCACGGTCGCCACTGACTGGTCTAAGGAGGCGATAGACCTGACCTCTGCGGTGAATCTCTTCACATAGTCCCGCATCTTCTCCCCCCTTTCCTGCCGCAGGTTTAGTAGGGAGAGGCTCGTCTTCTCAGCTCGCCTACTACTCACAAAGTGAGTTATGAACAGTGTTTCGAACTGCTCGAATGAGAAGATGGATGAGGGGGCGAGCCTGGAGTACCATTCCCGAGCCGACCCCCTGAGGGTGGCGGGGAAGGTCCTGCAGAGCACGGCGTCGGAAGCTTGATGGATCAGCATCAGAGTCTTGAAGCTTTCGACGTGATCAACTGGGTCGGACTCCCCTGAGTACGTTTCAAACTGTGGGGGTTTGAAACCTCTCTGTATTGGGGCGTCCATGATCATCCGAGAGAAGGGGGGTCTGCTGGGCCGGACCGTCCCTGCTCTGGACTCCTCCTCTCTGTCCATTCGACCAATGCGCCTTTCCACCTCATGGAGACAGCGGTTAAGGGCATCGTCCCTCCGCTGGTAATCATACGACCCCCCGGACTCTTCTTCATAGGAAGGGGAGCGAGGGCTGCGGCACCGGTAGTCCTGGGATCGACGGGGACTGTAGTGCTGCTGCTGGCGACTAGGAGCCGGAAGGGGACTCCTGGATCGACGACGAGGACTGGGAACCCGCGGAGGGGTCAGGACCCTCTGGGCATTTTGGTTGTCAGGGCGGAGGTTGAGGGCCTGCAGCACGGTCTCCTGAAACCGCAGGAACTCAGCGCGAGTGATAGGCGCCTCATTGTTCCTCGGATGACGCCGACCCTCGGGGGAGCGCGGTCTCCTTCTTCGGCGCTCGGGTGATTCCGCTCGGCCCCTGCGGTCCGGAGACCTTCGACCGTCTCGGCGGTGAGGGGACCGCTCACCCTGATGCTGGCGGGAGGCTCCCTCTCGGGCCCGCCTCTCATCAAGGTGGGTGCGGAGGTCTTCATCCTTCTGGCGGTTCAGGATTTTGTCGCGGAGGTCGGGGTGATGAGAAGCCATCGAATCCGAGGATTCATTACGAACCGAAACATGGTCCGGATTGAGGGGCTGCTACTGCCTCCGACCGTTATGTCCGGAAGGGCCATTGTTGGGTTGCTGTTTGGGAAGAGGAGGTTGGCCCTGCTGGGCCGGTGGAGGAAGATCGGGCTGTGGAATAGGATTGACAGGGGCTTCCTCTGTAGGGTCGGCAGGATTGGCCCCACTGTTTGACCCTCTAGATCTGACCTTCTTTGGAGGCATGGTCGCAGAAGACGGCAAGGAAGAGACGGAGGCTGTTCGTGCGGTGTTTCCCACAGACAGCGCCAATCTGTTACCGCTGATTTCGGTGTGGGGGTAAACAGATAAGATTTGTGAGTTCGAGAAAACCTGAACAGCAGATCCAAGCCTTCTGATCCCTGCCGCAACCTGCAAGGAAGTGCGAGACACCGGGGTTGATTCCGGCAACGCACCCTCCGACGCTCTTGTCAGTAACCAGTGGTGATTAAAGAAAGAGCTTATGGTGGAAAAAAAGTGATTACCTGGTCACAGTGGCAGAGGGGAGGTATTTATAGTCGCCAGGGGAGAGATTAGGGACCTGATTCCCTGTATAACTGCTAGGAGAAAAATCCTCACAGTTTGTTTAGGAAACTAATCCCTGATTCCCGGTGAGAGCAAATCAGGCCCGTTGACTTGGTCAAATCAGTGGCCCCGATTTGTCTCTTGTTGGTCTGGGCTTGCCTCGAGTCGGGACCCATACCCGATTGGTGTGGATCCATTTGCGGGTTACTGGACCGGTGTGAAGGGGACCCAGTACCCGCTTTGGATCCACTTGAAATTACCATTTTACCCCCGAACTTCAAGATTCGCGCCCAATCTGGACGGTTCCGATTTAACCCCATTTTTAGCCATATCAATAACTATCCTTCATTTGTGTCTGAGTCGAGGTCACCTGTTAAGGAAAGAAGTATTAGATCTCAACTTAATGAGTTAATAAGCTTACACCTCTAAAATCAATTGATCATTCAGAGGACGCACATGCTGACCACATAAAATCAAGTAACCAACATCATCTAGGAACAACTCAGAGCAAAAAAATCTTCTAAAAAAAGATGGTATAAGATGCTCTCTTTCATTTTTCTAAATTTTCATTCTCTTTACTATGCAGTGAGTGTGTCTATTAGTCTTAGGCTCACTACTGTCCCTGGCACCACCCACATCCCATTTCACGATGTGTTACATTGACATCTCTCCAACAAAAGGTTGAAAGGCAGCCAGTTCAAATGAAAATAGAACATACAAGTTGCAAACTCTGTAACATCATCAAGAATTACAAAATACATGAATATGTGTAGTAGATGTGACAAATATAATCATGATCATAGCTGAGATGATGAATTTGGAATGATACTAGTTTTCTGTGGTGATGATCCTCTTTAATCAAGAGTTACATGATTAGGAAGTTGTAATTCATGTATATATACTTTTGAATTCACATAATGACTTGTATAGATGAGTAACTAATGATTTAAGATCAATATTTTTTCTTTATCGGTAACTTGTCAATAATAAATTTTTTTAACTTGATTATGTGTAAGATTCACTGTAACTTTGGTGTTTGTTTACATATGAACTTGTATAAATAAGGTTGATGATTTACAATCAAAATTTAGTGTATAGTGTAGATAAATGGTAGCTTTTTACCATACACTATGAAAAGCACTATAAGAATGACTTAGGTTTTTTCTAGATCTAATGCTTCTAACCATTTAGCAGACTCAAAAATATTCCATTAGAGTTCTCTATTTCCTTTTGAGTTTCCTTTTTACTACGCAAGCAATTATTTTTGTATCAAATCTGCTTACAAATTCCGTGCCAAATAATGTGTAGCTTTCTGGTTGCTGGTTGTATTCAATATTACAAGGATACAGAAAAATTATTAGTAAAAAAATTGAAAAAGAGCATAGAGTTATACAGGATAAATAAAATTAACATAAACAATGCACAAAAAAATATGATTATATACAAAAATCAAGTATAACTATTATTAGGTTATTCAATTGTTCAATATAATTATTTAGATTTACTAGTAAATTGCATGCAATTGTTTTTTTATCCTCATAATGCAGTTTATTATAATTTCACTTGAATGCTTCACGTATATATACAACTGTTGTTAAATTAGATGACTGCCCACTAAGAGCCTTGTTTAGTATTACAAATTATGTGCCAAATAATGTGTAGCTTTCTGGTTGCTAGTTGTATTCAATATTACAAGGGTACAGAAAAATTATTAGTAAAAAATTTTTAAAAGAGCATAGAGTTATACAGGATAAATAAAATTAACATAAACAATGCACAAAAATATATGATTATATACAAAAACCAAGTATAACTATTATTAGGTTATTCAATTGTTCAATATAATTATTTAGATTTACTAGTAAATTGCATGCAATTGTTTTTTTATCCTCATAATGCAGTTTATTATAATTTCACTTGAATGCTTCATGTATATATACAACTGTTGTTAAATTAGATGACTGTCCACTATGAGCCTTGTTTAGGGAAAAAAATATCCCAATAAGAGCCTTCCCTTTGAATAAATCACCGCATTTGAGTTTCTTAGATTTTCTTTTTCAACAACTTGAAATAAAGTTGAGCATTTTCCTTTCCCCAAGATACTCTACCAATGACCAAACTAATAACGACCCCTTATTTAAGTTACAAAATGTAATAATACCAACACTTCTGTCTAAAGTATAAATATTATCTCTAATATTATAATGGGAGAAGGCCTTAGTGTCATTTGTGAATCTATCAACGCGTGCATTACACGTGTATAACTAATATGAAGGAGACCTCAGGTTCGAGTCCTCACTACGTCAGATTGTTTACTTTAAATTTTTTACTATATTAAATGTGCATCACACGTGTAAATTATTATCTATCTATCTATCAATAATATAATATATCTCTAATATTATAATGGGAGAAGCCTGTCATTTGTCATTTTGTCATTCTACCAACATGTGCAACGCACGTACAAAACTAATATAAAGGAGGTTTCCGGTTCAAATCCTCCATACGTCAGAGTTTTTTAAAAAAATTATTAAAACGTGCATCGCACTTGTAAATTACTAGTAATCTATAGGGATGGCATCAGGTCCGAGCCAACCCGGGACCGGCCCCGCCTCATTTCTGGGCTTAACCGCGAACCGGCCCCCTTAATACTCGGTTTGGTCCGGTCCCAATTTTTCGGCATTTAGCCCGATTAGGCCCAGCCCGCTCGAGGCCCGGGACCGGCTGAACCGGCCCGCCCGGGCTCGGGCCGGTCCGGGCCAACCGTTGGCCAGTTTTTTTTTTCATGAAATAAAAAAATTTAAAATTAAAATTACAAAAAAGCCCCCCAACGGATTTATACTAGCTAGTTTTGGAGGGTACTTTAGGAAATCAAAAAAATAGCATTTTCTATAAATACCATACTATTTCTTTCATTTCTCTTCACCAATTCACTCAAATATCTCATTCTCTCTACTATTTCTCCAATCAACAACAACAATTAGGTGATCAACACTCTCGCAAGTGATCAAGATCAAATTTCTCTACATTTTGAAGGAAGGAAAATCAACAACAATCAAGTGATCAACTCATCAACATTCAACAACAACAATCAAAACTACTTCTACTCCTAGCTCTCAAGTCTCAACTTTCTTACGGTATTTTAGTATAATTTTAATTTGTAGAATTAACATAGTTGATTATTCATTATTCTCATATAATTTGGGTTTTCTTGATCTTCTTCCTCTCATTTTTTTAGATTTTATTTTTAATTTTGGTAAAGTGGTAAAAGATTCATACACTACTCACTTACTAGTTCTTGATATTGTTGTTATTTTCTAATTGAGATAGATTGTTGTTTGTTTTCAATTATTAGTTGCCATACATTTAGTTGTTGTTTTCTCTCTATTTTTTACCTACACTAGTTTTTTATAGTTAAATGGCCTCTAATCGATCACGCGGTGGTGGTAGACATAGTAGTCAAGAATCCACTAGTCATAACATTCCTTCCCTTCCAAATCCATTTATAGATAGGGAAGAAACATTCATGAATTATGATAGTTTTCTCGATATGAATGAAACACACTCAAATCCTATAGAAATAGAAGATCATGTAGAACCACAACCATCGGACCAAGGTCCTTCTCTAACATCAAGAAAATCCTTCAAACGACCTCCAAAAAATACGAAACTTTGCGACTAAGATGGTCTCACGTTGCTCAAGCAACCCCAACTTGTAAAGGTTAGTTTCGGGTCACGGTTTGAGAGATACAGGCATGCACCGCTTTCGCTTGAAAAGAACACAAATAAAGCGATATACGGCTGTATCTCTCCAACCGTGAGTCGAAACTCACTTCTACAAGTTGGGGTTGCTTGTGCTAGGTGAATTCAAGCAAGTTGCAAAGTTTTATAAATTTTGGATGCTGTTTGTGAGGTTTTCTCACGTTCCTCGCATTAGAAGTAAATGCCTTAAAAAGCGTTTAGTGGGGTTATACTAGAAAATCCTTCAAACGACCTCCAAAAAATACGAAATTTTGCAACTAGGATGGTATCACGTAGCTCAAGCAACCCCAACTTGTAGAGGTTCGTTTTGACTCACGGTTTGATAGATACGGGCTAGCATCGCTTTCGCTAGAAAAGAACCCAAATAAAGCGATATACGGCCGTATCTCTCCAACCGTGAGTTGAAACTCACTTTTACAAGTTGGGGGGAGCTTGTGCTAAGTGAATTCAAGCAAGTTGCAAGGTTTTATAAATTTTGGATGTCGTTGGTGCAGTTTTCTCACGTTCCTCGCATTAGAAGTAAATGACTTAGAAAGCGTTTAGAGCGATTAGACTAGAAAACCCTCAAACAATCTCCAAAAAATACGAAACTTTGGGACTAGGATGGTCGCACGTAGCACAAGCCATCTCAACTTGTAGAAGTGAGTTTTGACTCACGGTTCGAGAGATACGGGCGTGTATCGCTTTTGGTTGTAAAAATAACAAATAAAGCGATACACAGTCATATCTCTCGAACCGTGATTGGAAACTCACTTCTACAAGTTGCGGTTTGCTTGTGCTAGGTGAGAGCAACCTGCTCACAAAGTTTTGTATTTTGGGAAATCCGTTTGGAGGGTTTTCTAGTATAAACGCACTAAAAAAATTCCTACTTCTTATGCGAGGAACGTAAGAAAACCGCACGAACGGTATCTAAAATTTATAAAATTTTCCACCTTGCTTGGATTCGCCTACCACAAGTCACCCCAACTTGTAGAAGTGAGTTTCGACTCATGGTACGAGAGATACGACCATGTATCGCTTTATTTGAGTTTTTTTACAACCTAAACCCATACAGGCCCGTATCTCTCCAACCGTGAGTCAAAAGTCACTTCTACAAGTTGGGATGGCTTGTGCTAGGTGAGGCCAACCTACTCGAAAAGTTTCCTTATATTTTGGAACCCGTTTGGTGGATTTTCTATTCTAAACGCACTAAAAAGGTTCTAATTTTGTTTACTTCTTATGCGAAGAACGTGAGAAAATCACGCAAATGGCATCCAAAATTTATAAAACTTTGTAAATTGGTTGAATTCACCGACCACAGGCCATCCCAACTTGTAGAAGTGAGTTTCGACTCACGGTTCGAGAGATATGGCCGTGGATCGCTTTATTTGGGTTTTTTACAACCAAAAGCGATACACGCACGTATCTCTCGAACCGTGAATCGAAATTCACTTCTACAAGTTGAGGTGGCTTGTGCTAGGTGAGACCAACATACTCGTAAAGTTTCGTATTTTTTGGAACCCGTTTGGAGAGAATTTTAGTCTAAACGCACTAAAATTTTTCTAAGTTTAATTACTTTTAATGCGAGAACGTGAGAAAATCGCAAAACGGCATCCAAAATTTATAAAACTTTTCAGATTGCTTGAATTCACCTAGCACAAGCCATCCCAACTTGTAGAAATGAGAATCTACTCACGGTTCGAGAGATACGGCCGTGTATCGCTTTATTTGTGTTTTTTACAACCAAAAGCGATACACGCCCGTATCTCTCGAACCGTGAGTCGAAACTCACTTCTACAAGTTGGAATGGCTTGTGCTACGTGAGACGATCCTAGTCGCAAAGTTTCGTATTTTTTGGAGATTGCTTGAAGGGTTTTCTAGTCTAACCGCTCTGAACGCTTTATAAGTCATTTACTTTTAATGCGAGTAACGTGAGAAAACCGCACAAACGGCATCCAAAATTTACAAAACTTTGCAACTTGCTTGAATTCACCTAGCACAAGCAACCCCAACTTGTAGAAGTGAGTTTCGACTCACGGTTGGAGAGATACGGCTGTATATCACTTTATTTGGGTTCTTTTCTATCGAAAGCGATGCATGGCCGTATCTCTCAAACCGTGAGTCGAAATTAACCGCTACAAGTTGGGGTTGCTTTAGCTACGTGAGGCCATCTCAAAGCGATGCTAGGTGAATTCAAGCAAGTTGCAAAGCTTTATAAATTTTCGATGCCGTTTTTGCAGTTTTCTCACGTTTCTCGCATTAGAAATAAATGACATAGAAAGCGTTTAGTGCGGTTATAATAGAAAACCCTTCAAACGACCTCCAAAAAATACGAAATGTTGCGACTAAAATGGCCTCACATAGCTCAAGCAACCCCAACTTGTAGTGGTTAGTTTCGACTCACAGTTTGAGAGATACGGGCATGTATCGCTTTCGCTTGGAAAGAACCCAAATAAAGCGATATACGGCCGTATCTCTCCAACCGTGAGTCGAAACTCACTTCTACAAGTTGGGGTTGCTTGTGCTAGGTGAATTCAAGCAAGTTGCAAAATTTTATAAATTTTAGATGCTGTTTGTGAGGTTTCCTCACGTTCCTAGCATTAGAAGTAAATGCCTTAAAAAACATTTAGTGGGGTTATACCAGAAAATCCTTCAAACGACCTCTAAAAAATACGAAATTTTGCAACTAGGATAGTATCACGTACCTCAAGCAACCCCAACTCATAGAGGTTTGTTTTGACTCACGGTTTGATAGATACGGGCTTGCATCGCTTTCGCTAGAAAAGAACCCAAATAAAGCGATATACAGCCGTATCTCTCCAACCGTGAGTCGAAACTCACTTCTACAAGTTGGGATGGTTTGTGCTAGGTGAAATCAAGCAAGCTGCAAAGTTTTATAAATTTTGGATGCCGTTTATGTGGTTTTCTCACGTTTCTCGCATTAGAAGTAATTGCCTTAGAAAGCATTTATTTTAGTGCGGTTATACTAGAAAATCCTTCAAACGACCTCCAAAAAATACGAAACTTTACGACTAGGATGGTCTCACGTTGCTCAAGCAACCCCAACTTGTAAAGGTTAGTTTCAGGTTACGGTTTGAGAGATACGGGCATGCATCGCTTTCGCTTGAAAAGAACACAAATAAAGCGATATACGGCTGTATCTCTCCAACCGTGAGTCGAAATTCACTTCTACAAGTTGGGGTTGCTTGTGCTAGGTGAATTCAACCAAGTTGCAAAGTTTTGTAAAATTTGGATGCCGTTTGTGCGATTTTCTCACGTTACTCGCATTAGAAGTAAATGACTTATAAAGCGTTCAGAGCGGTTAGACTAGAAAACCCTTCAAGCAATCTCTAAAAAATACGAAACTTTGCAACTAGGATGGTCCCACGTAGCACAAGTCATTCCAACTTGTAGAAGTGAGTTTTGACTCACGGTTCGAGAGATACGGGCGTGCATCGCTTTTGGTTGTAAAAAACACAAATAAAGCGATACACGGCCGTATCTCTCGAACCGTGAGAAGAAACTCACTTCTACAAATTGGGATGGCTTGTGCTAGGTGAATTCAAGCAATCTGAAAAGTTTTATAAATTTTGGATGCCGTTTTGCGATTTTCTCACGTTCTCGCATTAGAAGTAATTAAACTTAGAAAAATTTTAGTACGTTTAGACTAAAATCCTCTCCAAACGGGTTCCAAAAAATACGAAACTTTACGAGTATGTTGGTCTCACCTAGCACAAGCCACCTCAACTTGTAGAAGTGAGTTTCGATTCACGGTTCGAGAGATACGTGCGTGTATCGCTTTTGGTTGTAAAAAACCCAAATAAAGCGATCCACGGCCATATCTCTCGAACCGTGAGTCGAAACTCACTTCTCCAAGTTGGGATGACATGTGGTCGGTGAATTCAACCAATTTACAAAGTTTTAAAAATTTTGGATGCCATTTGTGTGATTTTCTCACGTTCTTCGAATAAGAAGTAAATAAAATTAGAACCTTTTTAGTGCGTTTAGAATAGAAAATCCACCAAACGGGTTCCAAAATATAAGGAAACTTTTCGAGTAGGTTGGCTGGCCTCACCTAGCACAAGCCATCCCAACTTGTAGAAGTGACTTTTGACTCACGGTTGGAGAGATACGGGCCTGTATCGGTTTAGGTTGTAAAAAAATTTAAATAAAGCAATACATGGTCGTATCTCTCGTACCATGAGTCGAAACTCACTTCTAAAAGTTGGGGTGACTTGTGGTAGGCGAATCCAAGCAAGGTGGAAAATTTTATAAATTTTAGATATCGTTTGTGCGGTTTTCTTACGTTCCTCGCATAAGAAGTAAATAAAACAGGAATTTTTTTAGTGCGTTTATACTCGAAAATCCTCCAAATGGCTTTCCAAAAATACAAAACTTTGTGAGCAGGTTGCTCTCACCTAGCACAAGCAAACCGCAACTTGTAGAAGTGAGTTTCCAATCACGGTTCGAAAGATACGACTGTGTATCGCTTTATTTGTGATTTTTACAACCAAAAGCGATACACGCCCGTATCTCTCGAACCGTGAGTCAAAACTCACTTCTACAAGGTGGGATGGCTTGTGCTACGTGCGACCATCCTAGTCCCAAAGTTTCGTATTTTTTGGAGATTGTTTGAGGGTTTTCTAGTCTAACCGCTCTAAACGCTTTCTAAGTCATTTACTTCTAATGCGAGGAACGTGAGAAAACTGCACAAACGACATTCAAAATTTATAAAACTTTGCAACTTGCTTGAATTCACCTAGCACAAGCTACCCCAACTTGTAAAAATGAGTTTCGACTCACGGTTGGAGTGATATGGCCGTATATCGCTTTATTTGGGTTCTTTTCTAGCGAAAGCGATGCAAGCCCGTATCTATCAAACCGTGAGTCAAAACGAACATCTACAAGTTGGGGTTGCTTGAGCTACGTGATACCATCCTAGTTGCAAAATTTCGTATTTTTTGGAGGTCGTTTGAAGAATTTTCTAGTATAACCCCACTAAACGCTTTTTAAGGCATTTACTTCTAATGCGAGGAACATGAGAAAACCTCACAAACAGCATCCAAAATTTATAAAACTTTGCAACTTGCTTGAATTCACCTAGCACAAGCAACACCAACTTGTAGAAGTGAGTTTCGACTCACGGTTGGATTGATACGGCCGTATATCGCTTTATTCGGGTTCTTTCCAAGCGAAAGCGATGCATGCCCGTATCTCTCAAACTGTGAGTCGAAACTAACCGCTACAAGTTGGGGTGGCTTAAGCTACGTGAGGCCATTTTCGTCGCAAAATTTCGTATTTTTTGGAGGTCGTTTGAACGGTTTTCTATTATAACCGCACTAAACGCTTTCTAAGTCATTTATTTCTAATGCGAGAAACGTGAGAAAACTGCAAAAACGGCATCGAAAATTTATAAAGCTTTGCAACTTGCTTGAATTCACCTAGCATCGCTTTGAGATGGTTTCACGTAGCTCAAGCAACCCCAACTTGTAGCGGTTAATTTCGACTCACGGTTTGAGAGATACGGCCATGCATCGCTTTCGATTGAAAAGAACCCAAATAAAGTGATATACAACCGTATCTCTCCAACCGTGAGTCGAAACTCACTTCTACAAGTTGGGATGGTTTGTGCTAGGTGAATTCAAGCAAGCTGCAAAGTTTTATAAATTTTGGATGCCGTTTGTGCGGTTTTCTCACGTTCCTCGCATTAGAAGTAAATGCTTTAAAAAGCGTTTAGTGGGGTTATACTAGAAAATCCTTCAAACGACCTCCAAAAAATACGAAACTTTGCGACTAGGATGGTTTCACGTAGCTCAAGCAACCCCAACTTGTAAAGGTTAGTTTCGGATCACGATTTGAGAGATACGGGCATGCACCGCTTTCGCTTGAAAAGAACACAAATAAAGCGATAAACGGCTGTATCTCTCCAACCGTGAGTCGAAACTCACTTCTACAAGTTGGGGTTGCTTGTGCTAGGTGAATTCAAGCAAGTTGCAAAGTTTTATAAATTTTGGATCTCTCCCCACTCTGTATTTCGTTTTTTCGCCGAAAGCAAACCCAAGAATCCCAACCCTATTCCAAACTCCTCCGTTTGCTCCAACTCCTCCATTTGCGGCTTCTTTTGCTCCTCTTTCATTCTCATACAATCTCTCTCCCAATATCTACCTCAAAAGCAAATCAAAACCCAGTTCGGCCACAAATCGAACTATTGGCTAAATTCGGAGTTATTTTGTAAGGTATTGACTAATTCTTTGCCTTATTAGTTTTAATTGTGTTGATTTTTCAATTTTTCCATAGTAGATTATTTAGAAAGTGCCGAAAAAATTCTTTGCCTAAGTAATTTGTAGATGTAAAATTGTGAAGACTTTTAATATATTCAAGTGCCCCAAAAATTCGTTGTCTTAGTAATTTGTAGATGTAGAATTTGGAAGACTTTTAATATATTCAAGTCCCAAAAAAATCTACATTTAGAATTAATATATTTAAGTGCCCAAAGACTTTAAAATTTTGTAAATGTAGAAATGTTTGTCTTACTAATTTAGTTTTATCTGTGTTGGTTTTTCACGCTCGATTTATACGAAAATAATTATAAATGTTTTAGTGCGGTTACAATAGAAAATCTTGCAGACGGCCTCCAAAAAATACGAAACTTTGCAAGTAGGTTGGTCTCACACAGCACAAGCCACCATAACTTGTAGAAGTGGGTTTCGATTCACGGTTCGAGATATACGGCCGTGTATCTTTTTTGTTTTAAAAATACCAAATAAACCGATACATGGTTGTATCTCGCAAACCATGAGTCGAAACTCACTTCTACAAGTTGGGGTGGCTTGCGCTACGTGAATTCAACATAGTTGCAAAGTTTTATAAATTTTGAATGTCATTTGTGCTGTTTTGTCACGTTCCTCGCATGAAGAAGTAATTGACTACCATCCAAACGAACTTCAAAAAATACGAAATTTTGCTAGTAGGTTTAGACTCTAGGGGTGCTTTCGAATCGGATACGGATCGGATATTGGCTTTACCAACATCCGTATCCGCAATCCAAAGACGAATTCGGATACGGATACGGATACGGATATGATTCGGAAAATAAAAATTATATCCGTATCCGCAATTTTCGGATACGGATGCGAATCGGATACGGTCTACCGGATAACGGATACGAATTCGGATAACAAATATAAAGTTTTTGCTATTTATTTTTCTTAACTAGTACTTATACATGTACATTACTGAATTGTGAATATCGATTTTCATATCTAATAACAAAATAGAAATCAACAGAACAAAAAAGGAGAATGAAAATTTATTTCAAATATATACAACTCTTATAAAAAAATGAATATAATACGCACTTACTTGTCTATGTTGCATTGGTTTGAAACTGACTCTTTAACTTCTTTTACCAGGATGGTGTGGCGTCATTGAAAAAGATAGCACTTGGGAAGAACTGCAGTAATGGAGAAAAGTTAACAATGACAATGTATAAATTATTTCTTCATTCTTAAAAAAATAGCAGAATTTGTACTTGTATATAAATTTGGCTCAATGCCTCAACTGTTATAAGAAATTATTATACTAAGCAACTTACCATTATTTCTCTTTCTGTATTAGTTTTGAAATGCCCCAAGTTTGTTTGCTTGTAAATAATTGTTATTTCTATTTTGTCAAGTTACAGAAGGCCCAATTTGAACTGTGTAGGAACAATTTACAGTATAATTTATTTCAAACCTTACGAATTTCTAAACCTAAAGGTTGCATTATTTAAAGTGTCCTTGTTAAATCCCCAGAGTAAAAAATAACAAGTACATGCAGTGTACTTTGACTTCAAGTGCCACGATATAAAAGAGTGAAAGGCAAATAGAGGGAGGTGCCACTAGACCTGAAATGACCAAGTATTCCAACTACAGCCATAGACATTCCGGCAAAATAAGTATAGGTATCACCAAGAAAAACTGAAGAAGGATACCTGTCATTTAAGGGCAAACAGATAGCAAAGCATAATTTAAAGATTACAGAAATATTTAGCTATTAATTTGTAACTACACTAACTTACCAGTTGAAGGAAATCAAAGCCAATGAAGTAGTCAGAAGGGGCATGACAAGATAAATAGAGAACGCATGTGCCTGCTTATATTCCGCATCTGAAGATGCACCAATTTGCATAATGTTGTGTATCAAAATCTGTAATGAAGATACAGAGATTATTTTCGGCAAGAAGCTTGTAAATCTAATTCACAGGAAAAGCATGAGTTAGTTCACACTGCTGATCGTCGAAGAAGTTGAGAGCGACGACGGCTTCTCTGCCATAAAGCATTCTGTATTTATTTTTCTTCGAATGATACTTTGAGGTTGATGGAATTGCATCTGTGCTAGAAGAGTTACCATGGAACAGAAGATGAATAGATACTAATACATAGAAATAAGGAAGGAATAAGTAATGTCTGCCGTTGCTCCAGCATTTCATATTACTTGTTGAACCTTTTTCATAATTAAAACTGAGGGAAACATTTTTTTGTGTACTTAATCAATCAAGAGTGTCTTACATATATCATTTCCACATATTGTATACTTTTGTTGTGTATGTGATAAAACCACATACTGTATGCATAGCGATGCAAGTAAATACCAACTCAACACACTGTAACCTGTTTCAGAAAAAAAAAAAAAATGTTGCTCCTGGTAGTGAAGTTCAATCACCTTCCTTCACTAGATAAATATTGTGTAATCTCAATGCAAGCAGAATAAATTTCTGTATCATTTTTAGCATCAATTCCTTCCAACTTTCAATTACAAAACTGAGAACTGAATCGACTAGTCACATCCATGTAAATTAGGCAGAATTCTAAAGAAGTCTCTCTTTTAGCAATTAATCATTATCTTACTATTCTTTTACTCAAAAACCAAGTTCAATTACAGGACCAACAGTGGCACCTATGCTTAAGCAGAAAGGACTTAAGAGAGAGGAGGCTGAAGTTAGGTTGCTCCACTTACCATCAAATTCGATGATGTAAGGGCAATCACCACATATTCCCCTTTGGCTCATCATTGCGTGGCTGGCGACGGGGCATGGCGGCGGGGCGCTGTCGATTGGCGTGAGATTTTGAAGAGGAAGACTTGCATGGGATTTTGAAGAGGAAGACTGGCGAGTGGCGACTGGCGTGGGACTGGGAATTGGGGACGGGGGAGAAGAGGAAGACGGGGGAGAAGAGAACTGGAGAAGAGGAAGGGTCAGATTTTGAAGAGGAAGACTGGTGAGTGGCGACTGGAGTGGGACTGGGAATTGGGGACGAGGGAGAACCGGAGAAGAGAACTGGAGAAGAGGAAGGGTCGATTTAAGATTTTGGATCTGGCGAATACGGGATTTAGCTGATTAGGGTTTAAGTTTACTCATATAACTATTAAATATATATATTAAATAAATAAATATTAAATTAAGCGGATATCCATATCCGAATTTGCTTTTTTTAAGGAATATCCGTATCCGTATCCGAATCCGTATCCGTTTGTGCCCGGATACGAATTTTTCATATTCGTATCCGCCAAAAAATCGGATTCGGATGCAGATCGAATCGGATATATTCTTATCCGAAAGCATCCCTACTCACGCAGCACAAACCACCCCAACTTGTAGAAGTGAGTTTCGACTAACGACTCGAGAGATACGGCTGTGTGTCGCTTTTGGTTTTAAAAAAACCAAATAAAGCGGTACACGGCCGTATCTCGCAAACCGTGAGTCGAAACTTACTTTTACAAATTTGGGTGGCTCAATGTTTTATAAATTTTGGATGCCGTTTGTGCGGTTTTCTCACGTTCCTCGCATTAGAAGTAAATGCCTTAGAAATCATTTAGTGCGGTTATACTAAAAAGTCCTTCAAACGAACTCCAAAAAATATAAAATTTTGCGACTAGGATGGTCTCACGTAGCTCAAGCAACCCCAACTTGTAGAGGTTAATTTCGACTCACGGTTTGAGAGATACGGCCATGAATCGCTTTCGCTTGAAAAGAACCCAAATAAAGTGATATACAGCCGTATCTCTCCAACCGTGAGTCGAAACTCACTTCTACAAGTTGGGATGGCTTGTGCTAGGTGAATTCAAGCAAGCTGCAAAGTTTTATAAATTTTGAATGCCGTTTGTGCGGTTTTCTCACGTTCCTCGCATTAGAAGAAAATGCCTTAGAAAGCGTTTAGTGCGGTTATACTAGAAAATCCTTCAAACGATCTCCAAAAAATACGAAACTTTGCGACTATGATGGTCTCACGTAGCTCAAGCAACCCCAACTTGCAAACGTTAGTTTCGGTTCACGGTTTGAGAGAAACGGGCATGCATCGCTTTCGCTTGAAAAGAACACAAATATAACGATACACGGCTGTATCTCTCTCTCCAACCGTGAGTCGAAACTCAATTCTACAAGTTGGGGTTGCTTGTGCTAGGTGAATTCAAACAAGTTGCAAAGTTTTATAAATTTTGAATGCCGACTTGTAAAGGTTAGTTTCGACTCACAATTTGACTGATACGGGCATGCATCGCTTTCGTTCAGAAAGAACCCAAATAAAGCGATATACTGCCGTATCTCTCCAACCGTAAGTCGAAACTCACTTCTACAAGTTGGGGTTGCTTGTGCTAGGTGAATTCAAGCAAGTTGCAAAATTTTATAAATTTTGGATGCTGTCTGTGAGGTTTTCTCACGTTCCTCGCATTAGAAGTAAATGCCTTAAAAACCGTTTAGTGGGGTTATTCTAGAAAATCCTTCAAACGACCTTGAAAATATACGAAATTTTGCAACTAGGATGGTATCACGTAGCTCAAGCAACCCCAACTTGTAGAGGTTCGTTTTGACTCACGGTTTGATAGATACGGGCTAGCATCGCTTTCGCTAGAAAAGAACCCAAATAAAGGATATACGGCCGTATCTCTCCAACCGTGAGTCGAAACTCACTTTTACAAGTTGGGATAGCTTGTGCTAGGTGAATTCAAGCAAGTTGCAAAGTTTTATAAATTTTGGATGTCGTTTGTGCAGTTTTCTCACGTCCCTCGCATTAGAAGTAAATGACTTAGAAAGCGTTTAGAGCGATTAGACTAGAAAACCCTCAAACAATCTCCAAAAAATAAGAAACTTTGGGACTAGGATGGTCGCACGTAGCACAAGCCATCCCAACTTGTAGAAGTGAGTTTTGACTCACGGTTCGAGAGATACGGGCATGTATCGCTTTTGGTTGTAAAAATCACAAATAAAGCGATACACAGTCGTATCTCTCGAACCGTGATTGGAAACTCACTTCTACAAGTTGCGGTTTGCTTGTGCTAGGTGAGAGCAACCTGCTCACAAAGTTTTGTATTTTGGGAAATCCGTTTGGAGGGTTTTCTAGTATAAACGCACTAAAAAAATTCCTACTTCTTATGCGAGGAACGTAAGAAAACCGCACAAACGGTATCTAAAATTTATAAAATTTTCCACCTTGCTTGGATTCGCCTACCACAAGTCACCCCAACTTGTAGAAGTGAGTTTCGACTCATGGTACGAGAGATACGACCATATATCGCTTTATTTGAGTTTATTTACAACCTAAACCGATACAGGCCCGTATCTCTCCAACCGTGAGTCAAAAGTCACTTCTACAAGTTGGGATGGCTTGTGCTAGGTGAGGCCAACCTACTCGAAAAGTTTCCTTATATTTTGGAACCCGTTTGGTGGATTTTCTATTATAAACGCACTAAAAAGGTTCTAATTTTGTTTACTTCTTATGCGAAGAACGTGAGAAAATCACGCAAATGGCATCCAAAATTAATAAAACTTTGTAAATTGGTTGAATTCACCGACCACAGGCCATCCCAACTTGCAGAAGTGAGTTTCGACTCACAGTTCGAGAGATATGGCCGTGGATCGCTTTATTTGCGTTTTTTACAACCAAAAGCGATACAAGCACGTATCTCTCGAACCGTGAATCGAAACTCACTTCTACAAGTTGAGGTGGTTTGTGCTAGGTGAGACCAACATACTCGTAAAGTTTCGTATTTTTTGGAACCCGTTTGGAGAGGATTTTAGTCTAAACGCACTCAAATTTTTCTAAGTTTAATTACTTCTAATGCGAGAACGTGAGAAAATCGCAAAACGACATCCAAAATTTATAAAACTTTTCAGATTGCTTGAATTCACCTAGCACAAGCCATCCCAACTTGTAGAAGTGAGAATCTACTCACGGTTCGAGAGATACGGCCGTGTATCGCTTTATTTGTGTTTTTTACAACCAAAAGCGATACACGCCCGTATCTCTCGAACCGTGAGTCGAAACTCACTTCTACAAGTTGGAATGGCTTATGCTACGTGAGACCATCCTAGTCGCAAAGTTTCGTATTTTTTGGAGATTGCTTGAAGGGTTTTCTAGTCTAACCGCTCTGAACACTTTATAAGTCAATTACTTCTAATGCGAGTAACGTGAGAAAACCGCACAAACGGCATCCAAAATTTACAAAACTTTGCAACTTGCTTGAATTCACCTAGCACAAGCAACCCCAACTTGTAGAAATGAGTTTCGACTCACGGTTGGAGAGATACAGCCGTATATCGCTTTATTTGTGTTCTTTTCAAGCGAAAGCGGTGCATGCCTGTATCTCTCAAACCGTGACCCGAAACTAACCTTTACAAGTTGGGATTGCTTGAGAAACGTGAGACCATCCTAGTCGCAAAGTTTCGTATTTTTTAGAGGTCGTTTGAAGGATTTTCTAGTATAACCCCAATAAACGCTTTTTAAGGCATTTACTTCTAATGCGAGTAACGTGAGAAAACCGCACAAACGGCATCCAAAATTTATAAAACTTTGCAGCTTGCTTGAATTCACCTAGCACAAGCCATCCCAACATGTAGAAGTGAGTTTCGACTCACGGTTGGTGAGATACGACTGTATATCACTTTATTTGGGTTCTTTTCAATCGAAAGCGATGCATGGCCGTATCCCTCAAACCGTGAGTCGAAATTAACCGCTACAAGTTGGGGTTGCTTGAGCTACGTTAGCTACGTGAGACCATCTCAAAGCGATGCTAGGTGAATTCAAGCAAGTTGCAAAGCTTTATAAATTTTCGATGCCGTTTTTGCAGTTGTCTCACGTTTCTCGCATTAGAAATAAATGACTTAGAAAGCATTTAGTGCGGTTATAATAGAAAACCCTTCAAACGACCTCCAAAAAATACGAAATGTTGCGACTAAAATGGCCTCACGTAGCTCAAGCAACCCCAACTTGTAGCGGTTAGTTTCGACTCACAGTTTGAGAGATATGGGCATGTATCGCTTTCGCTTGGAAAGAACCCAAATAAAGCGATATACGGCCGTATCTCTCCAACCGTGAGTCGAAACTCACTTCTACAAGTTGGGGTTGCTTGTGCTAGGTGAATTCAAGCAAGTTGCAAAGTTTTATAAATTTTGGATGCTGTTTGTGAGGTTTTCTCACGTTTCTCGCATTAGAAGTAAATGCCTTAAAAAGAGTTTAGTGGGGTTATACTAGAAAATCCTTCAAACGACCTCCAAAAAATACGAAATTTTGCAACTAGGATGGTATCACGTAGCTCAAGCAACCCCAACTTGTAGAGGTTCGTTTTGACTCACGGTTTGATAGATACGGGCTTGCATCGCTTTCGCTAGAAAAGAACCCAAATAAAGCAATATACGGCCGTATCTCTCCAACCGTGAGTCGAAACTCACTTTTACAAGTTGGGGTAGCTTGTGCTAGGTGAATTCAAGCAAATTGCAAAGTTTTATAAATTTTGGATGTCGTTTGTGCAGTTTTCTCATGTTACTCGCATTAGAAGTAAATGACTTAGAAAGCGTTTAGAGCGGTTAGACTAGAAAACCCGTCAAACAACCTCCTTGATCTGTATACAGTTCTTCTTCCTCCTTGATCTCTCCCCACTCTGTATTTCGTTTTTTGGCCGAAAGCAAACCCAAGAACCCCAACCCTATTCCAAACTCCTCCGTTTGCTCCAACTCCTCCATTTGCGGCTTCTTTTGCTCCTCTTTCATTCTCAAACAATCTCTCTCCCAATATCTACCTCAAAAGCAAATCAAAACCCAGTTCGGCCACAAATCGAACAATTGGCTAAATTCGGAGTTATTTTGTAAGGCATTGACTAATTCTTTGCCTTATTAGTTTTAATTGTGTTGATTTTTCAATTTTTCCATAGTAGATTATTTAGAAAGTGCCGAAAAAATTCTTTGCCTAAGTAATTTGTAGATGTAAAATTGTGAAGACTTTTAATATATTCAAGTGCCCCAAAAATTCGTTGTCTTAGTAATTTGTAGATGTAGAATTTAGAAGACTTTTAATATATTCAAGTCCCCAAAAAAATCTACATTTAGAATTAATATATTTAAGTGCCCAAAGACTTTAAAATTTTGTAAATGTAGAAATGTTTGTCTTACTAATTTAGTTTTATCTGTGCTGGTTTTTCACGCTCGATTTATACGAAAATAATTATAAATGTTTTAGTGCGGTTACAATAGAAAATCTTGCAGACGGCCTCCAAAAAATACGAAACTTTGCAAGTAGGTTGGTCTCACACAGCACAAGCCACCATAACTTGTAGAAGTGAGTTTCGATTCACGGTTCGAGATATACGGCCGTGTATCGTTTTTTGTTTTAAAAAAACCAAATAAACCGATACATGGTTGTATCTCGCAAACCATGAGTCGAAACTCACCTCTACAAGTTGGGGTGGCTTGCGCTAAGTGAATTCAACATAGTTGCAAAGTTTTATAAATTTTGAATGTCATTTGTGCTGTTTTGTCACGTTCCTCGCATGAAGAAGTAATTGACTACCATCCAAACGAACTTCAAAAAATACGAAATTTTGCTAGTAGGTTAGACTCTAGGGGTGCTTTCGAATCGGATACGGATCGGATACTGGCTTTACCAACATCCGTATCCGCAATCCAAAGACGAATTCGGATACGGATACGGATATGATTCGGAAAATAAAAATCATATCCGTATCCGCAATTTTCGGATACGGATGCGAATCGGATACGGTCTACCGGATAACGGATACGAATTCGGATAACAAATATAAAGTTTTTGCTATTTATTTTTCTTAACTAGTACTTATACATGTACATCACTGAATTGTGAATATCGATTTTCATATCTAATAACAAAATAGAAATCAACAGAACAAAAAAGGAGAATGAAAATTTATTTCAAATATATACAACTCTTATAAAAAAATGAATATAATACGCACGTACTTGTCTATGTTGCATTGGTTTGAAACTGACTCTTTAACTTCTTTTACCAGGATGGTGTGGCGTCATTGAAAAAGATAGCACTTGGGAAGAACTGCAGTAATGGAGAAAAGTTAACAATGACAATGTATAAATTATTTCTTCATTCTTAAAAAAATAGCAGAATTTGTACTTGTATATAAATTTGGCTCAATGCCTCAACTGTTATAAGAAATTATTATACTAAGCAACTTACCATTATTTCTCTTTCTGTATTAGTTTTGAAATGCTCCAAGTTTGTTTGCTTGTAAATAATTGTTATTTCTATTTTGACAAGTTACAGAAGGCCCAATTTGAACTGTCTAGGACCAATTTACAGTATAATTTATTTCAAACCTTACGAATTTCTAAACCTAAAGGTTGCATTATTTAAAGTGTCCTTGTTAAATCCCCAGAGTAAAAAATAACAAGTACATGCCGTGTACTTTGACTTCAAGTGCCACGATATAAAAGAGTGAAAGGCAAATAGAGGGAGGTGCCACTATACCTGAAATGACCAAGTATTCCAACTACAGCCATAGACATTCCGGCAAAATAAGTATAGGTATCACCAACAAAAACTGAAGAAGGATACCTGTCATTTAAGGGCAAACAGATAGCAAAGCATAATTTAAAGATTACAGAAATATTTAGCTATTAATTTGTAACTACACTAACTTACCAGTTGAAGGAAATCAAAGCCAATGAAGTAGTCAGAAGGGGCATGACAAGATAAATAGAGAACGCATGTGCCTGCTTATATTCCGCATCTGAAGATGCACCAATTTGCATAATGTTGTGTATCAAAATCTGTAATGAAGATACAGAGATTATTTTCGGCAAGAAGCTTGTAAATCTAATTCACAGGAAAAGCATGAGTTAGTTCACACTGCTGATCGTCGAAGAAGTTGAGAGCGACGACGGCTTCTCTGCCATAAAGCATTCTGTATTTATTTTTCTTCGAATGATACTTTGAGGTTGATGGAATTGCATCTGTGCTAGAAGAGTTACCATGGAACAGAAGATGAATAGATACTAATACATAGAAATAAGGAAGGAATAAGTAATGTCTGCCGTTGCTCCAGCATTTCATATTACTTGTTGAACCTTTTTCATAATTAAAACTGAGGGAAACATTTTTTTGTGTACTTAATCAATCAAGAGTGTCTTACATATATCATTTCCACATATTGTATACTTTTTTTGTGTATGTGATAAAACCACATACTATATGCATAGCGATGCAAGTAAATACCAACTCAACACACTGTAACCTGTTTCAGAAAAAAAAAAAAATGTTGCTCCTGGTAGTGAAGTTCAATCACCTTCCTTCACTAGATAAATATTGTGTAATCTCAATGCAAGCAGAATAAATTTCTGTATCATTTTTAGCATCAATTCCTTTCAACTTTCAATTACAAAACTGAGAACTGAATCGACTAGTCACATCCATGTTACTCGCATTAGAAGTAAATGACTTAGAAAGCGTTTAGAGCGGTTAGACTAGAAAACCCGTCAAACAACCTCCTTGATTTGTATACAGTTCTTCTTCCTCCTTGATCTCTCCCCACTCTGTATTTCGTTTTTTGCCCGAAAGCAAACCCAAGAACCCCAACCCTATTCCAAACTCCTCCGTTTGCTCCAACTCCTCCATTTGCGGCTTCTTTTGCTCCTCTTTCATTCTCAAACAATCTCTCTCCCAATATCTACCTCAAAAGCAAATCAAAACCCAGTTCGGCCACAAATCGAACTATTGGCTAAATTCGGAGTTATTTTGTAAGGCATTGACTAATTCTTTGCCTTATTAGTTTTAATTGTGTTGATTTTTCAATTTTTCCATAGTAGATTATTTAGAAAGTGCCGAAAAAATTCTTTGCCTAAGTAATTTGTAGATGTAAAATTGTGAAGACTTTTAATATATTCAAGTGCCCCAAAAATTCGTTGTCTTAGTAATTTGTAGATGTAGAATTTAGAAGACTTTTAATATATTCAAGTCCCCAAAAAAATCTACATTTAGAATTAATATATTTAAGTGCCCAAAGAATTTAAAATTTTGTAAATGTAGAATGTTTGTCTCACTAATTTAGTTTTATTTGTGTTGGTTTTTCACGCTCGATTTATACGAAAATAATTATAAATGTTTTAGTGCGGTTACAATAGAAAATCTTGCAGACGGCCTCCAAAAAATACGAAATTTTGCAAGTAGGTTGGTCTCACACAGCACAAGCCACCATAACTTGTAGAAGTGAGTTTCGATTCACGGTTCGAGATATACGGCCGTGTATCGTTTTTTGTTTTAAAAAAACCAAATAAACCGATACATGGTTGTATCTCGCAAATCATGAGTCGAAACTCACTTCTACAAGTTGGGGTGGCTTGCGCTAAGTGAATTCAACATAGTTGCAAAGTTTTATAAATTTTGAATGTCATTTGTGCTGTTTTGTCACGTTCCTCGCATGAAGAAGTAATTGACTACCATCCAAACGAACTTTAAAAAATACGAAATTTTGCTAGTAGGTTAGACTCTAGGGGTGCTTTCGAATCGGATACGGATCGGATACTGGCTTTACCAACATCCGTATCCGCAATCCAAAGACGAATTCGGATACGGATACGGATATGATTCGGAAAATAAAAATCATATCCGTATCGGCAATTTTCGGATACGGATGCGAATCGGATACGGTCTACCGGATAACGGATACGAATTCGGATAACAAATATAAAGTTTTTGCTATTTATTTTTCTTAACTAGTACTTATACATGTACATCACTGAATTGTGAATATCGATTTTCATATCTAATAACAAAATAGAAATCAACAGAACAAAAAAGGACAATGAAAATTTATTTCAAATATATACAACTCTTATAAAAAAATGAATATAATACGCACTTACTTGTCAATGTTGCATTGGTTTGAAACTGACTCTTTAACTTCTTTTACCAGGATGGTGTGGCGTCATTGAAAAAGATAGCACTTGGGAAGAACTGCAGTAATGGAGAAAAGTTAACAATGACAATGTATAAATTATTTCTTCATTCTTAAAAAAATAGCAGAATTTGTACTTGTATATAAATTTGGCTCAATGCCTCAACTGTTATAAGAAATTATTATACTAAGCAACTTACCATTATTTCTCTTTCTGTATTAGTTTTGAAATGCTCCAAGTTTGTTTGCTTGTAAATAATTGTTATTTCTATTTTGTCAAGTTACAGAAGGCCCAATTTGAACTGTCTAGGACCAATTTACAGTATAATTTATTTCAAACCTTATGAATTTCTAAACCTAAAGGTTGCATTATTTAAAGTGTCCTTGTTAAATCCCCAGAGTAAAAAATAACAAGTACATGCCGTGTACTTTGACTTCAAGTGCCACGATATAAAAGAGTGAAAGGCAAATAGAGGGAGGTGCCACTATAACTGAAATGACCAAGTATTCCAACTACAGCCATAGACATTCCGGCAAAATAAGTATAGGTGAAGGATACCTGTCATTTAAGGGCAAACAGATAGCAAAGCATAATTTAAAGTAAAATGTAAAGATTACAGAAATATTTAGCTATTAATTTGTAACTACATTAACTTACCAGTTGAAGGAAATCAAAGCCAATGAAGTAGTCAGAAGGAGCATGACAAGATAAATAGAGAACGCATGTGCCTGCTTATATTCCGCATCTGAAGATGCACCAATTTGCATAATGTTGTGTATCAAAATCTGTAATGAAGATACAGGGATTATTTTCGGCAAGAAGCTTGTAAATCTAATTCACAGGAAAAGCATGAGTTAGTTCACACTGCTGATCGTCGAAGAAGTTGAGAGCGACGACGGCTTCTCTGCCATAAAGCATTCTGTATTTATTTTTCTTCGAATGATACTTTGAGGTTGATGGAATTGCATCTGTGCTAGAAGAGTTACCATGGAACAGAAGATGAATAGATACTAATACATAGAAATAAGGAAGGAATAAGTAATGTCTGCCGTTGCTCCAGCATTTCATATTACTTGTTGAACCTTTTTCATAATTAAAACTGAGGGAAACATTTTTTTGTGTACTTAATCAATCATGAGTGTCTACATATATCATTTCCACATATTGTATACTTTTTTTGTGTATGTGATAAAACCACATACTGTATGCATAGCGATGCAAGTAAATACCAACTCAACACACTGTAACCTGTTTCAGAAAAAAAAAAATGATGTTGCTCCTGGTAGTGAAGTTCAATCACCTTCCTTCACTAGATAAATATTGTGTAATCTCAATGCAAGCAGAATAAATTTCTGTATCATTTTTAGCATCAATTCCTTCCAACTTTCAATTACAAAACTGAGAACTGAATCGACTAGTCACATCCATGTAAATTAGGCAGAATTCTAAAGAAGTCTCTCTTTTAGCAATTAATCATTATCTTACTATTCTTTTACTCAAAGACCAAGTTCAATTACAGGACCAACAGTGGCACCTATGCTTAAGCAGAAAGGACTTAAGAGAGAGGAGGCTGAAGTTAGGTTGCTCCACTTACCATCAAATTCGATGATGCAAGGGCAATCACCACATATTCCCCTTTGGCTCATCATTGCGTGGCTGGCGACGGGGCATGGCGGCGGGGCGCTGTCGACTGGCGTGAGATTTTGAAGAGGAAGACTTGCGTGGGATTTGGAAGAGGAAGACTGGCGAGTGGCGACTGGCGTGGGACTGGGAATTGGGGACGGGGGAGAAGAGGAAGACGGGGGAGAAGAGAACTGGAGAAGAGGAAGGGTCAGATTTTGAAGAGGAAGACTGGTGAGTGGCGACTGGCGTGGGACTGGGAATTGGGGACGAGGGAGAACCGGAGAAGAGAACTGGAGAAGAGGAAGGGTCGATTTAAGATTTTGGATCTGGCGAATACGGGATTTAGCTGATTAGGGTTTAAGTTTACTCATATAACTATTAAATATATATATTAAATAAATAAATATTAAATTAAGCGGATATCCATATCCGAATTTGCTTTTTTTAAGGAATATCCGTATCCGTATCCAAATCCGTATCCGTTTGTGCCCGGATACGAATTTTTCATATTCGTATCCGCCAAAAAATCGGATTCGGATGCGGATCGAATCGGATATATTCTTATCCGAAAGCATCCCTACTCACGCAGCACAAACCACCCCAACTTGTAGAAGTGAGTTTCGACTAACGACTCGAGAGATACGGCCGTGTGTCGCTTTTGGTTTTAAAAAAACCAAATAAAGCGGTACACGGCCGTATCTCGCAAACCGTGAGTCGAAACTTACTTTTACAAATTTGGGTGGCTCAAAGTTTTATAAATTTTGGATGCCGTTTGTGCGGTTTTCTCACGTTCCTCGCATTAGAAGTAAATGCCTTAGAAAGCATTTAGTGCGGTTATACTAAAAAGTCCTTCAAACGAACTTCAAAAAATATAAAATTTTGCGACTAGGATGGTCTCACGTAGCTCAAGCAACCCCAACTTGTAGAGGTTAATTTCGACTCACGGTTTGAGAGATACGGCCATGCATCGCATTCGCTTGAAAAGAACCCAAATAAAGTGATATACAGCCGTATCTCTCCAATCGTGAGTCGAAACTCACTTCTACAAGTTGGGATGGCTTGTGCTAGGTGAATTCAAGCAAGCTGCAAAGTTTTATAAATTTTGGATGCCGTTTGTGCGGTTTTCTCACGTTCCTCGCATTAGAAGTAAATGCCTTAGAAAGCGTTTAGTGCGGTCATACTAGAAAATCCTTCAAACAATCTCCAAAAAATACGAAACTTTGCGACTAGGATGGTCTCACGTAGCTCAAGCAACCCCAACTTGCAAAGGTTAGTTTCGGGTCACGGTTTGAGAGATACGGGCATGCATCGCTTTCGCTTGAAAAGAACACAAATATAGCGATATACGGCTGTATCTCTCTCTCCAACCGTGAGTCGAAACTCACTTCTACAAGTTGGGGTTGCTTGTGCTAGGTGAATTCAAGCAAGTTGCAAAGTTTTATAAATTTTGAATGCCGACTTGTAAAGGTTAGTTTCGACTCACAATTTGACTGATACGGGCATGCATCGCTTTCGTTCAGAAAGAACGCAAATAAAGCGATATACGGCCGTATCTCTCCAACCGTAAGTCGAAACTCACTTCTACAAGTTGGGATTGCTTGTGCTGGGTGAATTCAAGCAAATTGCAAAATTTTATAAATTTTAGATGCTGTTTGTGAGGTTTTCTCACGTTCCTCGCATTAGAAGTAAATGCCTTAAAAAACATTTAGTGGGGTTATACCAGAAAATCTTTCAAACGACCTCCAAAAAATACGAAATTTTGCAACTAGGATAGTATCACGTACCTCAAGCAACCCCAACTCGTAGAGGTTCGTTTTGACTCACGGTTTGATAGATACGGGCTTGCATCGCTTTCGCTAGAAAAGAACCCAAATAAAGCAATATACGGCCGTATCTCTCCAACCGTGAGTCGAAACTCACTTCTACAAATTGGGATGGTTTGTGCTAGGTGAAATCAAGCAAGCAGAAAAGTTTTATAAATTTTGGACACCGTTTGTGCGGTTTTCTCACGTTTCTCGCATTAGAAGTAAATGCCTTAGAAAGCATTTATTTTAGTGCTATTATACTAGAAAATCCTTCAAACGACCTCCAAAAAATACGAAACTTTGCGACTAGGATGGTCTCACGTTGCTCAAGCAACCCCAACTTGTAAAGGTTAGTTTCGGGTTACGGTTTGAGAGATACGGGCATGCATCGCTTTCGCTTGAAAAGAACACAAATAAAGCGATATACGGCTGTATCTCTCCAACCGTGAGTCGAAATTCACTTCTACAAGTTGGGGTTGCTTGTGCTAGGTGAATTCAACCAAGTTGCAAAGTTTTGTAAAATTTGGATGCCGTTTGTCCGATTTTCTCACGTTACTCGCATAAGAAGTAAATGACTTATAAAGCGTTCAGAGCAGTTAGACTAGAAAACCCTTCAAGCAATCTCCAAAAAATACGAAACTTTGCGACTAGGATGGTCCCACGTAGCACAAGTCATTCCAACTTGTAGAAGTGAGTTTCGACTCACGGTTTGAGAGATACGGGCGTGCATCGCTTTTGGTTGTAAAAAACACAAATAAAGCGATACACGGCCGTATCTCTCGAACCGTGAGAAGAAACTCACTTCTACAAGTTGGGATGGCTTGTGCTAGGTGAATTCAAGCAATCTGAAAAGTTTTATAAATTTTCGATGCCGTTTTGCGATTTTCTCACGTTCTCGCATTAGAAGTAATTAAACTTAGAAAAATTTTAGTGCATTTAGACTAAAATCCTCTCCAAACGGGTTCCAAAAAATACGAAACTTTACGAGTATGTTGGTCTCACCTAGCACAAGCCACCTCAACTTGTAGAAGTGAGTTTCGATTCACGGTTCGAGAGATACGTGCGTGTATCGCTTTTGGTTGTAAAAAACCCAAATAAAGCGATCCACGGCCATATCTCTCGAACCATGAGTCGAAACTCACTTCTACAAGTTGGGATGACCTGTGGTCGGTGAATTCAACCAATTTACAAAGTTTTATAAATTTTGGATGCCATTTGTGTGATTTTCTCACGTTCTTCGAATAAGAAGTAAATAAAATTAGAACTTTTTTAGTGCGTTTAGGATAGAAAATCCACCAAACGGGTTCCAAAATATAAGGAAACTTTTCGAGTAGGTTGGCCCCACCTAGCACAAGCCATCCCAACTTGTAGAAGTGACTTTTGACTCACGGTTGGAGAGATACGGGCCCGTATCGGTTTAAGTTGTAAAAAAATTTAAATAAAGCGATACATGGTCGTATCTCTCGTACCATGAGTCGAAACTCACTTCTAAAAGTTGGGGTGACTTGTGGTAGGCGAATCCAAGCAAGGTGGAAAATTTTATAAATTTTAGATACCGTTTGTGCGGTTTTCTTACGTTCCTCGCATAAGAAGTAAATAAAACAGGAATTTTTTTAGTGCGTTTATACTCGAAAATCCTCCAAATGGCTTTCCAAAAATACAAAACTTTGTGAGCAGATTGCTCTCACCTAGCACAAGCAAACCCCAACTTGTAGAAGTGAGTTTCCAATCACGGTTCGAGAGATACGACTGTGTATCGCTTTATTTGTGATTTTTACAACCAAAAGCGATACGCGCCCGTATCTCTCGAACCGTGAGTCAAAACTCACTTCTACAAGTTGGGATGGCTTGTGCTACGTGCGACCATCCTAGTCCCAAAGTTTCGTATTTTTTGGAGATTGTTTGAGGGTTTTCTAGTCTAACCGCTCAAAACGCTTTCTAAGTCATTTACTTCTAATGCGAGGAACGTGAGAAAACTGCACAAACGACATCCAAAATTTATAAAACTTTGCAACTTGCTTGAATTCACCTAGCACAAGCTACCCCAACTAGTAAAAGTGAGTTTCGACTCACGGTTGGAGAGATACGGCCGTATATCGCTTTATTTGGGTTCTTTTCTAGCGAAAGCGATGCAAGCCCGTATCTATCAAACCGTGAGTCAAAACGAACATCTACAAGTTGGGGTTGCTTGAGCTACGTGATACCATCCTTGTTGCAAAATTTCGTATTTTTTGGAGGTCGTTTGAAGAATTTTCTAGTATAACCCCACTAAACGCTTTTTAAGGCATTTACTTCTAATGCGAGGAACGTGAGAAAACCTCACAAACAGCATCCAAAACTTATAAAACTTTGCAACTTGCTTGAATTCACCTAGCACAAGCAACACCAACTTGTAGAAGTGAGTTTCGACTCACGGTTGGATTGATACGGCCGTATATCGCTTTATTCGGGTTCTTTCCAAGCGAAAGCGATGCCTGCCCGTACCTCTGAAACTATGAGTCGAAACTAACCGCTACAAGTTGGGGTTGCTTAAGCTACGTGAGGCCATTTTTGTCGCAAAATTTCGTATTTTTTGGAGGTCGTTTGAAGGGTTTTCTATTATAACCGCACTAAACGCTTTCTAAGTCATTTATTTCTAATGCGAGAAACGTGAGAAAACTGCAAAAACGGCATCGAAAATTTATAAAGCTTTGCAACTTGCTTGAATTCACCTAGCATCGCTTTGAGATGGTCTCACGTAGCTCACGTAGCTCAAGCAACCCCAACTTGTAGCGGTTAATTTCGACTCACGGTTTGAGAGATACGGCCATGCATCGCTTTCGATTGAAAAGAACCCAAATAAAGTGATATACAGCCGTATCTCTCCAACCGTGAGTCGAAACTCACTTCTACAAGTTGGGATGGCCTGTGCTAGGTGAATTCAAGCAAGCTGCAAAGTTTTATAAATTTTGGATGCCGTTTGTGCGGTTTTCTCACGTTCCTCGTATTAGAAGTAAATGCTTTGAAAAGCGTTTAGTGGGGTTATACTAGAAAATCCTTCAAACGACCTCCAAAAAATACGAAACTTTGCGACTAGGATGGTTTAACGTAGCTCAAGCAACCCCAACTTGTAAAGGTTAGTTTCGGATCACGATTTGAGAGATACGGGCATGCACCGCTTTCGCTTTAAAAGAACACAAATAAAGCGATATACGGCTATATCTCTCCAACCGTGAGTCGAAACTCACTTCTACAAGTTGGGGTTGCTTGTGCTAGGTGAATTCAAGCAAGTTGCAAAGTTTTATAAATTTTGGATGCTGTTTGTGAGGTTTTCTCACGTTCCTCGCATTAGAAGTAAATGCCTTAAAAAGCGTTTAGTGGGGTTATACTAGAAAATCCTTCAAACGACCTCCAAAAAATACGAAATTTTGCAACTAGGATGGTATCACGTAGCTCAAGCAACCCCAACTTGTAGAGGTTCGTTTTGACTCACGGTTTGATAGATACGGGCTAGCATCGCTTTCGCTAGAAAAGAACCCAAATAAAGCGATATACTGCCGTATCTCTCCAACCGTGAGTCGAAACTCACTTTTACAAGTTGGGGTAGCTTGTGCTAGGTGAATTCAAGCAAGTTGCAAAGTTTTATAAATTTTGGATGTCGTTTGTGCAGTTTTCTCACATTCCTCGCATTAGAAGTAAATGACTTAGAAAGCGTTTAGAGCGATTAGACTAGAAAACCCTCAAACAATCTCCAAAAAATACGAAACTTTGGGACTAGGATGGTCGCACGTAGCACAAGCCATCCCAACTTGTAGAAGTGAGTTTTGACTCACGGTTCGAGAGATACGGGCGTGTATCGCTTTTGGTTGTAAAAATCACAAATAAAGCGATACACAGTCGTATCTCTCGAACCGTGATTGGAAACTCATTTCTACAAGTTGCGGTTTGCTAGTGCTAGGTGAGAGCAACCTGCTCACAAAGTTTTGTATTTTGGGAAATCCGTTTGGAGGGTTTTCTAGTATAAACGCACTAAAAAAATTCCGACTTCTTATGCGAGGAACGTAAGAAATCCGCACAAACGATATCTAAAATTTATAAAATTTTCCACCTTGCTTGGATTCGCCTACCACAAGTCACCCCAACTTGTAGAAGTGAGTTTCGACTCATGGTACGAGAGATACGACCATGTATCGCTTTATTTGAGTTTTTTTACAACCTAAACCGATACAGGCCCGTATCTCTCCAACCGTGAGTCAAAAGTCACTTCTACAAGTTGGGATGGCTTGTGCTAGGTGAGGCCAACCTACGCGAAAAGTTTCATTATACTTTGAACCCGTTTGCTGGATTTTCTATTCTAAACGCACTAAAAAGGTTCTAATTTTGTTTACTTCTTATGCGAAGAACGTGAGAAAATCACGCAAATGGTATCCAAAATTAATAAAACTTTGTAAATTGGTTGAATTCACCGATCACAGGCCATCCCAACTAGTAGAAGTGAGTTTCGACTCACAGTTCGAGAGATATGGCCGTGGATCGCTTTATTTGCGTTTTTTACAACCAAAAGCGATACACGCACGTATCTCTCGAACCATGAATCGAAACTCACTTCTACAAGTTGAGGTGGCTTGTGCTACGTGAGACCATCTTGTAGCACAAGTAGGTTGGTCTCACACAGCACAAGCCACCATAACTTGTAGAAGTGAGTTTCGATTCACGGTTCGAGATATACGGCCGTGTATCTTTTTTGTTTTAAAAAAACCAAATAAATCGATACATGGTTGTATCTCGCAAACCATGAGTCGAAACTCACTTCTACAAGTTGGGGTGGCTTGCGCTAAGTGAATTCAATATAGTTGCAAAGTTTTATAAATTTTGAATGTCATTTGTGCTGTTTTGTCACGTTCCTCGCATGAAGAAGTAATTGACTACCATCCAAACGAACTTCAAAAAATACGAAATTTTGCTAGTAGGTTAGACTCTAGGGGTGCTTTCGAATCGGATACGGATCGGATATTGGCTTTACCAACATCCGTATCCGCAATCCAAAGACGAATTCGGATACGGATACGGATATGATTCGGAAAATAAAAATCATATCCGTATCCGCAATTTTCGGATACGGATGCGAATCGGATACGGTCTACCGGATAACGGATACGAATTTGGATAACAAATATAAAGTTTTTGCTATTTATTTTTCTTAACTAGTACTTATACATGTACATCACTGAATTGTGAATATCGATTTTCATATCTAATAACAAAATAGAAATCAACAGAACAAAAAAGGAGAATGAAAATTTATTTCAAATATATACAACTCTTATAAAAAAATGAATATAATACGCACGTACTTGTCTATGTTGCATTGGTTTGAAACTGACTCTTTAACTTCTTTTACCAGGATGGTGTGGCGTCATTGAAAAAGATAGCACTTGGGAAGAACTGCAGTAATGGAGAAAAGTTAACAATGACAATGTATAAATTATTTCTTCATTCTTAAAAAAATAGCAGAATTTGTACTTGTATATAAATTTGGCTCAATGCCTCAACTGTTATAAGAAATTATTATACTAAGCAACTTACCATTATTTCTCTTTATGTATTAGTTTTGAAATGCTCCAAGTTTGTTTGCTTGTAAATAATTGTTATTTCTATTTTGTCAAGTTACAGAAGGCCCAATTTGAACTGTCTAGGACCAATTTACAGTATAATTTATTTCAAACCTTACGAATTTCTAAACCTAAAGGTTGCATTATTTAAAGTGTCCTTGTTAAATCCCCAGAGTAAAAAATAACAAGTACATGCAGTGTACTTTGACTTCAAGTGCCACGATATAAAAGAGTGAAAGGCAAATAGAGGGAGGTGCCACTATACCTGAAATGACCAAGTATTCCAACTACAGCCACAGACATTCCGGCAAAATAAGTATAGGTATCACCAAGAAAAACTGAAGAAGGATACCTGTCATTTAAGGGCAAACAGATAGCAAAGCATAATTTAAAGATTACAGAAATATTTAGCTATTAATTTGTAACTACACTAACTTACCAGTTGAAGGAAATCAAAGCCAATGAAGTAGTCAGAAGGGGCATGACAAGATAAATAGAGAACGCATGTGCCTGCTTATATTCCGCATCTGAAGATGCACCAATTTGCATAATGTTGTGTATCAAAATCTGTAATGAAGATACAGAGATTATTTTCGGCAAGAAGCTTGTAAATCTAATTCACAGGAAAAGCATGAGTTAGTTCACACTGCTGATCGTCGAAGAAGTTGAGAGCGACGACGGCTTCTCTGCCATAAAGCATTCTGTATTTATTTTTCTTCGAATGATACTTTGAGGTTGATGGTGTAGCGCCCCGAGTTCCACACACTGGGAGCTCGTGACACTTACCCAGAATCTTTACTTCAATGAGTACACAACACAGAAAAATTACAGGAAATTAGAAACTTACATTGCACATGGACACTTTATCCTACACCTGGATGCTTTCCGCAGCACGAGTCCTCCGCTCCACGATCAGCGATCCTGCAATTAGCAAACTGTGGGCACGTCAGTTGAATACAACTGACGCAACGCGAATAAAAGCCACAATCTCCAAAATCCTCAACAATCAATATTTGATGCAAAAGAAAAATGTGAAAGTCAAATCCCACGTGTCGGTGTATGTCATGATCTAGATTCTAATGCACAATTCATATGCACATTATGCTCTTAATCTAATGCAAACCTGATTTGGAAACGTATGCATCCCATACTACATACTCCCCAAATCGAGTTCGTATTCTTCAGATGGTAGGGTTCAATCCCTCGCCATGCATCCTACTCTTGTACTCCTTCCTGTTCCTGACATTTATTTAGTGACTGGTGGAGCTGCAGCAACTACGGTCTATTCCGTCTGCTGCATCAGATCGGTGGTCTTTCTCCACTCCCGAAAATCGGTGATCACTCCGATCTATCGGAATCGGTGGTCTCTCTCCACTCTGCCCGGCCGGTGGTCTTTCTCCACTCCCGACAGGCTGGTGATCATCCAGCTCCGCTGCAATCCTGTCGGAATCGGTGGTCCTTCTCCACACCCGGACTCTACCATAAGTTATCCGAACCTAGGGCGAATCGGCAGGGCCTTTCCCTACTCCGCCAGAGACTAAGAGTTACACTCTAGCTCATTGTTCATGTGGATAACTTAGAACATAACGTACTCATAAGGGTCCATTCCCCTAGATTTCGACATTTCTATCACTAAATCTCAGGAATTAACAGTCGAGATTACGCCGCACGTGTCCCAGACGAGACGACGCCGCACGTGTCCCCTTGACAGGTGAGTACACTTCCAACTAGTGCCTGTCCTTATTTTATTGGTCACGAGATTCCATCATCATTGTTGTCCTTTCCCTCCTATTTCATTTATCCTTACTTTAATAAATACTAAGTTTCTTATTCAATGATAGTTGGTTACTAGGTGATTTAAACCTAGATCCAAAAGTTAATTATTTAACTCGAGTATGGATTAAACTAAGAGTAGTTGGTTTAGTTACTTGTTATAAAACTAATGCACTTAAATGCATTTACTTATATGTAGGACAAAGGGCACTTGGTGCACTAAATATCACCATATGCGTATCAATAATGGTGCACTTAAGGCAACAAATACCAAGTCTCATCTAGATTTAATTGGGTCCAACTTAGCTTCCAATCATGCTAAGAAGTTAGCCCAACATGCACGACACTAGTGCACTCAATGTGCACTAAACATTATCATATGTAAATATCCAAGTATGCATACCCGCATACACAAGCATACGGTATTCCATCAATCACCGTATTTATGTCTACAATCTCTTCTATGCAACCAATAGTTCTTTACTATAATCTACTTAATCTTTACCATGAGTTTCTAAGTAGCTAGGCATGCAACTACAACCACTAAGCATATTACTACAAGTGTGTAGTTTCATGCATTCACATCAATTTAATCATTCGAGGAGTAATCTTTTATACTACATTATAACTAAGCTTACTAACTCATTAGTAGCTTACTAACACAAAACTAGTAGTTTACTAACAATGCATGTTTACTAACCATAAACAATTGGTTAGCAATTGGGTTACTACGAAGTCAAATCTACATTTCTAACTTTCTAACTTCTCACTATCATGGCATTGTAGCATTTTATTCTACTAATTCACTACCATACTAACATATTAACTTACTAACTTATACTAATCATTTCAACTAAGCTTACTAACATTATTAGTACAATGCTAGTAGCTTACTATCCATGTAAATTTACTAATCAAGATACTAACTTCTAATCATAAGAACTTTAAGCATTCAAACATGAAAATTTAATTAGACAATTCACTACACAACATCACAAAATCACCACTTATGTTTAATAGTTAACAACACAATCCTCATGCTCAAGACAAGTTTTGTATTCATAATCTTGTATAAAAGATTTATCTTTCACACTTATACTATTATTCTTAACACAGAACAAACCTTTATTCATTCACTAGTATATTTATGCATACACAAGTAAACACTCACTAAAATTTCTAGCAAGCATCAATCATTAAATTCATAAATTGAAACACAAAAGGATTGGAGAATACCCACTTTGATTGCTTGCAAGCTTCAAGTTGCTACTTTTCCTCCTTGCACCTTTAGTCTTCTTGATTCCTTGCTCCACTAATAGTATAATAGTAGTAGTAGCTAAGTAGTAGAAATAGTAGTAGTAAAGTTGTTGAAGTAGTAAAGTAATAGTAGTAGTAATTGTAGTAGTAGTAGTTGTAGTTAAGTAATAGCAAGTAGTAATAAATATATTGAAAAAGGGAGAAGAAAAAGAAGGTTGCTACTGTCGGCAGAAATGGGAGAAAAGAGAGAAGAGAAGTGTAGGAGTAGTAAGTAGTAGTAAAAGTAAGGTAGTATAGTAGTAGTAGTATGAGTAGTAGTAGGATGGTAGAAAACACACATATATATAGAGAAAAGGGGGGAAAAGGGGCTGCAATTAGCTGGAGCTGCTGTCGGCAGTGAAAGAAAAAGAAAAGAGAGAAAGAGAAAGAGTGGGAGAGTAAATAGTAGTAGTAGTGAGTAGGAGTAGTAGTATGTATATATAGAAAAAGAGGAAAAGAAGAAAACTGCAGCTGCTGGCTGCCTGCAGAAAAGAAGGGAAAAGAGAGGGGGAGAGGAGTGTGGAAGGGTGTAGAAGTACTTAGGTGTCCCGTACTTTTGCACATAACCCCTTATACTTTATGAAATTGCACATAGGCCCTAAATACAATTGGATTGGGCCTAAAAAGAGAACAAAAAAATAAAATAGTGTTGGGCTTTAAGAAAGAAAGTATTGGGCTTTTTAAAAGAAAACAAATTAGGCTCTTAAAAAAAATTAACCATTCTAACATAAAATAAATAATAGTGTAGTGTATGAAAAATAATAATGTCAATGCACATATATATATACATATATACATATATATATATAACAATGTATATGTATATTTATTGCAAGAAAATTAGGGGTATTACAGATGGAATTGCATCTGTGCTAGAAGAGTTACCATGGAACAGAAGATGAATAGATACTAATACATAGAAATAAGGAAGGAATAAGTAATGTCTGCCGTTGCTCCAGCATTTCATATTACTTGTTGAACCTTTTTCATAATTAAAACTGAGGGAAACATTTTTTTGTGTACTTAATCAATCAAGAGTGTCTACATATATCATTTCCACATATTGTATACTTTTTTTGTGTATGTGATAAAACCACATACTGTATGCATAGCGATGCAAGTAAATACCAACTCAACACACTGTAACCTGTTTCAGAAAAAAAAATGATGTTGCTCCTGGTAGTGAAGTTCAATCACCTTCCTTCACTAGATAAATATTGTGTAATCTCAATGCAAGCAGAATAAATTTCTGTATCATTTTTAGCATCAATTCCTTCCAACTTTCAATTACAAAACTGAGAACTGAATCGACTAGTCACATCCATGTAAATTAGGCAGAATTCTAAACAAGTCTCTCTTTTAGCAATTAATCATTATCTTACTATTCTTTTACTCAAAGACCAAGTTCAATTACAGGACCAACAGTGGCACCTATGCTTAAGCAGAAAGGACTTAAGAGGGAGGAGGCTGAAGTTAGGTTGCTCCACTTACCATCAAATTCGATGATGCACGGGCAATCACCACATATTCCCCTTTGGCTCATCATTGCGTGGCTGGCGACGGGGCGTGGCGGCGGGGCGCTGTCGACAAGCGTGAGATTTTGAAGAGGAAGACTTGCGTGGGATTTTGAAGAGGAAGACTGGCGAGTGGCGACTGGCGTGGGACTGGGAATTGGGGACGGGGGAGAAGAGGAAGACGGGGGAGAAGAGAACTGGAGAAGAGGAAGGGTCGGATTTTGAAGAGGAAGACTGGCGAGTGGCGACTGGCGTGGGACTGGGAATTGGGGACGAGGGAGAACCAGAGAAGAGAACTGGAGAAGAGGAAGGGTCGATTTAAGATTTTGGATCTGGCGAATACGGGATTTAGCTGATTAGGGTTTAAGTTTACTCATATAACAATTAAATATATATATTAAATAAATAAATATTAAATTAAGCGGATATCCGTATCCGAATTTGCTTTTTTTAAGGAATATCCGTATCCGTATCCGAATCCGTATCCGTTTGTGCCCGGATACGAATTTTTCATATTCGTATCCGCCAAAAAATCGGATTCGGATGCGGATCGAATCGGATATATTCTTATCCGAAAGCATCCCTACTCACGCAGCACAAACCACCCCAACTTGTAGAAGTGAGTTTCGACTAACGACTCGAGAGATACGGCCGTGTGTCGCTTTTGGTTTTAAAAAAACCAAATAAAGCGGTACACGGCCGTATCTCGCAAACCGTGAGTCGAAACTTACTTTTACAAATTTGGGTGGCTCAAAGTTTTATAAATTTTGGATGCCGTTTGTGCGGTTTTCTCACGTTCCTCGCATTAGAAGTAAATGCCTTAGAAAGCATTTAGTGCGGTTATACTAAAAAGTCCTTCAAACAAACTCCAAAAAATATAAAATTTTGCGACTAGGATGGTCTCACGTAGCTCAAGCAACCCCAACTTGTGGAGGTTAATTTCGACTCACGGTTTGAGAGATACGGCCATGCATCGCTTTCGCTTGAAAAGAACCCAAATAAAGTGATATACAGCCGTATCTCTCCAACCGTGAGTCGAAACTCACTTCTACAAGTTTGGATGGCTTGTGCTAGGTGAATTCAAGCAAGCTGCAAAGTTTTATAAATTTTGGATGCCGTTTGTGCGGTTTTCTCACGTTCCTCGCATTAGAAGTAAATGCCTTAGAAAGCGTTTAGTACGGTTCTACTAGAAAATCCATCAAACGATCTCCAAAAAATACGAAACTTTGCGACTAGGATGGTCTCACGTAGCTCAAGCAACCCCAACTTGCAAAGGTTAGTTTCGGGTCACGGTTTGAGAGATACGGGCATGCATCGCTTTCGCTTGAAAAGAACACAAATATAGCGATATACGGCTGTATCTCTCTCTCCAACCGTGAGTCGAAACTCACTTCTACAAGTTGGGGTTGCTTGTGCTAGGTGAATTCAAGCAAGTTGCAAAGTTTTATAAATTTTGAAGGCCGACTTGTAAAGGTTAGTTTCGACTCACAATTTGACTGATACAGGCATGCATCGCTTTCGTTCAGAAAGAACGCAAATAAAGCGATATACGGCCGTATCTCTCCAACCGTAAATCGAAACTCACTTCTACAAGTTGGGATTGCTTGTGCTAGGTGAATTCAAGCAAGTTGCAAAATTTTATAAATTTTAGATGCTGTTTGTGAGGTTTTCTCACGTTCCTCGCATTAGAAGTAAATGCCTTAAAAAACATTTAGTGGGGTTATACCAGAAAATCCTTCAAACGACCTCCAAAAAATACGAAATTTTGCAACTAGGATAGTATCACGTAGCTCAAGCAACCCCAACTCGTAGAGGTTCATTTTGACTCACGGTTTGATAGATACGGGCTTGCATCGCTTTCGCTAGAAAAGAACCCAAATAAAGCGATATACAGCCGTATCTCTCCAACCGTGAGTCGAAACTCACTTCTACAAGTTGGGATGGTTTGTGCTAGGTGAAATCAAGCAAGCTACAAAGTTTTACAAATTTTGGATGCCGTTTGTGCGGTTTTCTCGCGTTTCTCGCATTAGAAGTAAATGCCTTAGAAAGCATTTATTTTAGTGCGGTTATACTAGAAAATCCTTCAAACGACCTCCAAAAAATACGAAACTTTGCGACTAGGATGGTCTCACGTTGCTCAAGCAACCCCAACTTGTAAAGGTTAGTTTCGGGTTACGGTTTGAGAGATACGGGCATGCATCGCTTTCGCTTGAAAAGAACACAAATAAAGCGATATACGGCTGTATCTCTCCAACCGTGAGTCGAAATTCACTTCTACAAGTTGGGGTTGCTTGTGCTAGGTGAATTCAACCAAGTTGCAAAGTTTCGTAAAATTTGGATGCCGTTTGTGCGATTTTCTCACGTTACTCGCATTAGAAGTAAATGACTTATAAAGCGTTCAGAGCGGTTAGACTAGAAAACCCTTCAAGCAATCTCCAAAAAATACAAAACTTTGCGACTAGGATGGTCCCACGTAGCACAAGTCATTCCAACTTGTAGAAGTGAGTTTCGACTCACGGTTTGAGAGACACGGGCGTGCATCGCTTTTGGTTGTAAAAAACACAAATAAAGCGATACACGGCCGTATCTCTCGAACCGTGAGAAGAAACTCACTTCTACAAGTTGGGATGGCTTGTGCTAGGTGAATTCAAGCAATCTGAAAAGTTTTATAAATTTTGGATGCCGTTTTGCGATTTTCTCACGTTCTCGCATTAGAAGTAATTAAACTTAGAAAAATTTTAGTGCGTTTAGACTAAAATCCTCTCCAAACGGGTTCCAAAAAATACGAAACTTTACAAGTATGTTGGTCTCACCTAGCACAAGCCACCTCAACTTGTAGAAGTGAGTTTCGATTCACGGTTCGAGAGATACGTGCGTGTATCGCTTTTGGTTATAAAAAAACCCAAATAAAGCGATCCACGGCCATATCTCTCGAACCGTGAGTCGAAACTCACTTCTACAAGTTGGGATGACCTGTGGTCGGGGAATTCAACCAATTTACAAAGTTTTATAAATTTTGGATGCCATTTGTGTGATTTTCTCACGTTCTTCGAATAAGAAGTAAATAAAATTAGAACCTTTTTAGTGCGTTTAGGATAGAAAATCCACCAAACGGGTTCCAACATATAAGGAAACTTTTCGAGTAGGTTAGCCTCACCTAGCACAAGCCATCCCAACTTGTAGAAGTGACTTTTGACTCACGGTTGGAGAGATACGGGCCTGTATCTGTTTAAGTTGTAAAAAAATTTAAATAAAGCGATACATGGTCGTATCTCTCGTACCATGAGTCGAAACTCACTTCTAAAAGTTGGGGTGACTTGTGGTAGGCGAATCCAAGCAAGGTGGAAAATTTTATAAATTTTAGATACCGTTTGTGCGGTTTTCTTACGTTCCTCGCATAAGAAGTAAATAAAACAGGAATTTTTTTAGTGCGTTTATACTAGAAAACCCTCCAAACGGATTTCCCAAAATACAAAACTTTGTGAGCAGGTTGCTCTCACCTAGCACAAGCAAACCGCAACTTGTAGAAGTGAGTTTCCAATCACGGTTCGAGAGATACGACTGTGTATCGCTTTATTTGTGATTTTTACAACCAAAAGCGATACACGCCCGCATCTCTCGAACCGTGAGTCAAAACTCACTTCTACAAGTTGGGATGGTTTGTGCTACGTGCGACCATCCTAGTCCCAAAGTTTCGTATTTTTTGGAGATTGTTTGAGGGTTTTCTAGTTTAATCGCTCTAAACGCTTTCTAAGTCATTTACTTCTAATGCGAGGAACGTGAGAAAACTGCACAAACGACATCCAAAATTTATAAAACTTTGCAACTTGCTTGAATTCACCTAGCACAAGCTACCCCAACTTGTAAAAGTGAGTTTCGACTCACGGTTGGAGAGATACGGCCGTATATCGCTTTATTTGGGTTCTTTTCTAGCGAAAGCGATGCAAGCCCGTATCTATCAAACCGTGAGTCAAAACGAACATCTACAAGTTGGGGTTGCTTGAGCTACGTGATACATCCTAGTTGCAAAATTTCGTATTTTTTGGAGGTCGTTTGAAGAATTTTCTAGTATAACCCCACTAAACGCTTTTTAAGACATTTACTTCTAATGCGAGGAACGTGAGAAAACCTCACAAACAGCATCCAAAATTTATAAAACTTTGCAACTTGCTTGAATTCACCCAGCACAAGCAACACCAACTTGTAGAAGTGAGTTTCGACTCACGGTTGGATTGATACGGCCGTATATCGCTTTATTTGGGTTCTTTCCAAGCGAAAGCGATGCATGCCCGTATCTCCCAAAATATGAGTCGAAACTAACCGCTACAAGTTGGGGTTGCTTAAGCTACGTGAGGCCATTTTTGTCGCAAAATTTCGTATTTTTTGAAGGTCGTTTGAAGGGTTTTCTATTATAACCGCACTAAACGCTTTCTAAGTATTTATTTCTAATGCGAGAAACGTGAGAAAACTGCAAAAACGGCATCGAAAATTTATAAAGCTTTGCAACTTGCTTGAATTCACCTAGCATCGCTTTGAGATGGTCTCACGTAGCTCACGTAGCTCAAGCAACCCCAACTTGTAGCGGTTAATTTCGACTCACGGTTTGAGAGATACGGCCATGCATCGCTTTCGATTGAAAAGAACCCAAATAAAGTGATATACAGCCGTATCTCTCCAACCGTGAGTCGAAACTCACTTCTACAAGTTGGGATGGCCTGTGCTAGGTGAATTCAAGCAAGCTGCAAAGTTTTATAAATTTTGGATGCCGTTTGTGCGGTTTTCTCACGTTCCTCGCATTAGAAGTAAATGCTTTAAAAAGCGTTTAGTAGGGTTATACTAGAAAATCCTTCAAACGACCTCCAAAAAATACGAAACTTTGCGACTAGTATGGTTTCACGTAGCTCAAGCAACCCCAACTTGTAAAGGTTAGTTTCGGATCACGATTTGAGAGATACGGGCATGCACCGCTTTCGCTTTAAAAGAACACAAATAAAGCGATATACGGCTGTATCTCTCCTACCGTGAGTCGAAACTCACTTCTACAAGTTGGGGTTGCTTGTGCTAGGTGAATTCAAGCAAGTTGCAAAGTTTTATAAATTTAGGATGCTGTTTGTGAGGTTTTCTCACGTTCCTCGCATTAGAAGTAAATGCCTTAAAAACCGTTTAGTGGGGTTATACTAGAAAATCCTTCAAACGACCTCCAAAAAATACGAAATTTTGCAACTAGGATGGTATCACATAGCTCAAGCAACCCCAACTTGTAGAGGTTCGTTTTGACTCACGGTTTGATAGATACGGGCTAGCATCGCTTTCGCTAGAAAAGAACCCAAATAAAGCGATATACGGCCGTATCTCTCCAACCGTGAGTCGAAACTCACTTTTACAAGTTGGGGTAGCTTGTGCTAGGTGAATTCAAGCAAGTTGCAAAGTTTTATAAATTTTGGATGTCGTTTGTGCAGTTTTCTCACGTTCCTCGCATTAGAAGTAAATGACTTAGAAAGCGTTTAGAGCGATTAGACTAGAAAACCCTCAAACAATCTCCAAAAAATACGAAACTTTGGGACTAGGATGGTCGCACGTAGCACAAACCATCCCAACTTGTAGAAGTGAGTTTTGACTCACGGTTCGAGAGATGCGGGCGTGTATCGCTTTTGGTTGTAAAAATCACAAATAAAGCGATACACAGTCGTATCTCTCGAACCGTGATTGGAAACTCACCTCTACAAGTTGCGGTTTGCTTGTGCTAGGTGAGACCAACCTGCTCACAAAGTTTTGTATTTTGGGAAATCCGTTTGGAGGGTTTTCTAGTATAAACGCACTAAAAAAATTCCTACTTCTTATGCGAGGAACGTAAGAAAACCGCACAAACGGAATCTAAAATTTATAAAATTTTCCACCTTGCTTGGATTCGCCTACCACAAGTCACCCCAACTTGTAGAAGTGAGTTTCGACTCATGGTACGAGAGATACGACCATGTATCGCTTTATTTGAGTTTTTTTACAACCTAAACCGATACAGGCCCGTATCTCTCCAACCGTGAGTCAAAAGTCACTTCTACAAGTTGGGATGGCTTGTGCTAGGTGAGGCCAACCTACTCGAAAAGTTTCCTTATATTTTGGAACCCGTTTGGTGGATTTTCTATTCTAAACGCACTAAAAAGGTTCTAATTTTGTTTACTTCTTATGCGAAGAACGTGAGAAAATCACGCAAATGGCATCCAAAATTAATAAAACTTTGTAAATTGGTTGAATTCACCGACCACAGGCCATCCCAACTTGTAGAAGTGAGTTTCGACTCACAGTTCGAGAGATATGGCCGTGGATCGCTTTATTTGCGTTTTTTACAACCAAAAGCAATACACGCACGTATCTCTCGAACCGTGAATCGAAACTCACTTCTACAAGTTGAGGTGGCTTGTGCTAGGTGAGACCAACATACTCGTAAAGTTTCGTATTTTTTGGAACCCGTTTGGAGAGGATTTTAGTCTAAACGCACTAAAATTTTTCTAAGTTTAATTACTTGTAATGCGAGAATGTGAGAAAATCGCAAAACGGCATCCAAAATTTATAAAACTTTTCAGATTGCTTGAATTCACCTAGCACAAGCCATCCCAACTTGTAGAAGTGAGTTTCTATTCACGGTTCGAGAGATACGGCCGTGTATCGCTTTATTTGTGTTTTTTACAACCAAAAGCGATACACGCCCGTATCTCTCGAACCGTGAGTCGAAACTCACTTCTACAAGTTGGAATGGCTTGTGCTACGTGAGACCATTCTAGTCGCAAAGTTTCGTATTTTTTGGAGATTGCTTGAAAGGTTTTCTAGTCTAACCGCTCTGAACGCTTTATAAGTCATTTACTTCTAATGCGAGTAACGTGAGAAAACCGCACAAAAGGCATCCAAAATTTACAAAACTTTGCAACTTGCTTGAATTCACCTAGCACAAGCAACCCCAACTTGTAGAAATGAGTTTCGACTCACGGTTGGAGAGAAACAGCCGTATATCGCTTTATTTGTGTTCTTTTCAAGCGAAAGCGGTGCATGCCTATATCTCTCAAACCGTGACCCGAAACTAACCTTTACAAGTTGGGGTTGCTTGAGCAACGTGAGACCATCCTAGTCGCAAAGTTTCGTATTTTTTGGAGGTCGTTTGAAGGATTTTCTAGTATAACCCCACTAAACGCTTTTTAAGGCATTTACTTCTAATGCGAGAAACGTGAGAAAACCGCACAAACGGCATCCAAAATTTATAAAACTTTGCAGCTTGCTTGAATTCACCTAGCACAAGCCATCCCAACTTGTAGAAGTGAGTTTCGACTCACGGTTGGAGAGATACGGCTGTATATCACTTTATTTGGGTTCTTTTAATCGAAAGCGATGCATGGCCGTATCTCTCAAACCGTGAGTCGAAATTAACCGCTACAAGTTGGGGTTGCTTGAGCTACGTGAGACCATCTCAAAGCGATGCTAGGTGAATTCAAGCAAGTTGCAAAGCTTTATAAATTTTCGATGCCGTTTTTGCAGTTTTCTCACGTTTCCCACATTAGAAATAAATGACATAGAAAGCGTTTAGTGCGGTTATAATAGAAAACCCTTCAAACGACCACCAAAAAATACGAAATGTTGCGACTAAAATGGCCTCACGTAGCTCAAGCAACCCCAACTTGTAGCGGTTAGTTTCGACTCACAGTTTGAGAGATACGGGCATGTATCGCTTTCGCTTGGAAAAAACCCAAATAAAGCGATATACGGCCGTATCTCTCCAAACGTGAGTCGAAACTCACTTCTACAAGTTGGGGTTGCTTGTGCTAGGTGAATTCAAGCAAGTTGCAAAGTTTTATAAATTTTGGATGCTGTTTATGAGGTTTTCTCACGTTTCTCGCATTAGAAGTAAATGCCTTAAAAAGCGTTTAGTGAGCCTTAAAAAGCGTTTAGTGAGGTTATACTAGAAAATCCTTCAAACGACCTCCAAAAAAGACGAAATTTTGCAACTAGGATGGTATCACGTAGCTCAAGCAACCCCAACTTGTAGAGGTTCGTTTTGACTCACGGTTTGATAGATACGGGCTTGCATCGCTTTCGCTAGAAAAGAACCCAAATAAAGCGATATACGGCTGTATCTCTCCAACTGTGAGTCGAAACTCACTTTTACAAGTTGGGGTAGCTTGTGCTAGGTGAATTCAAGCAAATTGCAAAGTTTAATAATGTTTGGATGTCGTTTGTGCAGTTTTCTCATGTTACTCGCATTAGAAGTAAATGACTTAGAAAGCGTTTAGAGCGGTTAGACTAGAAAACCCGTCAAACAACCTCCTTGATCTGTATACAGTTCTTCTTCCTCCTTGATCTCTCCCCACTCTGTATTTCGTTTTTTGGCCGAAAGTAAACCCAAGAACCCCAACCCTATTCCAAACTCCTCCGTTTGCTCCAACTCCTCCATTTGCGGCTTCTTTTGCTCCTCTTTCATTCTCATACAATCTCTCTCCCAATATCTACCTCAAAAGCAAATCAAAACCCAGTTCGGCCACAAATCGAACTATTGGCTAAATTCGGAGTTATTTTGTAAGGTATTGACTAATTCTTTGCCTTATTAGTTTTAATTGTGTTGATTTTCCAATTTTTCCATAGTAGATTATTTAGAAAGTGCCGAAAAAATTCTTTGCCTAAGTAATTTGTAGATGTAAAATTGTGAAGACTTTTAATATATTCAAATGCCCCAAAAATTCGTTGTCTTAGTAATTTGTAGATGTAGAATTTGGAAGACTTTTAATATATTCAAGTCCCCAAAAAAATCTACATTTAGAATTAATATATTTAAGTGCCCAAAGACTTTAAAATTTTGTAAATGTAGAAATGTTTGTCTTACTAATTTAGTTTTATCTGTGTTGGTTTTTCACGCTCGATTTATACGAAAATAATTATAAATGTTTTAGTGCGGTTACAATAGAAAATCTTGCAGACGGCCTCCAAAAAATACGAAACTTTGCAAGTAGGTTGGTCTCACACAGCACAAGCCACCATAACTTGTAGAAGTGAGTTTCGATTCACGGTTCGAGATATACGGCCGTGTATCTTTTTTGTTTTAAAAAAACTAAAAATAAATCGATACATGGTTGTATCTCGCAAACCATGAGTCGAAACTCACTTCTACAAGTTGGGGTGGCTTGCGCTAAGTGAATTCAACATAGTTGCAAAGTTTTATAAATTTTGAATGTCATTTGTGCTGTTTTGTCACGTTCCTCGCATGAAGAAGTAATTGACTACCATCCAAACGAACTTCAAAAAATACGAAATTTTGCTAGTAGGTTAGACTCTAGGGGTGCTTTCGAATCGGATACGGATCGGATATTGGCTTTACCAACATCCGTATCCGCAATCCAAAGACGAATTCGGATACGGATACGGATATGATTCGGAAAATAAAAATCATATCCGTATCCGCAATTTTCGGATACGGATGCGAATCGGATACGGTCTACCGGATAACGGATACGAATTCGGATAACAAATATAAAGTTTTTGCTATTTATTTTTCTTAACTAGTACTTATACATGTACATCACTGAATTGTGAATATCGATTTTCATATCTAATAACAAAATAGAAATCAACAGAACAAAAAAGGAGAATGAAAATTTATTTCAAATATATACAACTCTTATAAAAAAATGAATATAATACGCACGTACTTGTCTATGTTGCATTGGTTTGAAACTGACTCTTTAACTTCTTTTACCAGGATGGTGTGGCGTCATTGAAAAAGATAGCACTTGGGAAGAACTGCAGTAATGGAGAAAAGTTAACAATGACAATGTATAAATTATTTCTTCATTCTTAAAAAAATAGCAGAATTTGTACTTGTATATAAATTTGGCTCAATGCCTCAACTGTTATAAGAAATTATTATACTAAGCAACTTACCATTATTTCTCTTTATGTATTAGTTTTGAAATGCTCCAAGTTTGTTTGCTTGTAAATAATTGTTATTTCTATTTTGTCAAGTTACAGAAGGCCCAATTTGAACTGTCTAGGACCAATTTACAGTATAATTTATTTCAAACCTTACGAATTTCTAAACCTAAAGGTTGCATTATTTAAAGTGTCCTTGTTAAATCCCCAGAGTAAAAAATAACAAGTACATGCAGTGTACTTTGACTTCAAGTGCCACGATATAAAAGAGTGAAAGGCAAATAGAGGGAGGTGCCACTAGACCTGAAATGACCAAGTATTCCAACTACAGCCACAGACATTCCGGCAAAATAAGTATAGGTATCACCAAGAAAAACTGAAGAAGGATACCTGTCATTTAAGGGCAAACAGATAGCAAAGCATAATTTAAAGATTACAGAAATATTTAGCTATTAATTTGTAACTACACTAACTTACCAGTTGAAGGAAATCAAAGCCAATGAAGTAGTCAGAAGGGGCATGACAAGATAAATAGAGAACGCATGTGCCTGCTTATATTCCGCATCTGAAGATGCACCAATTTGCATAATGTTGTGTATCAAAATCTGTAATGAAGATACAGAGATTATTTTCGGCAAGAAGCTTGTAAATCTAATTCACAGGAAAAGCATGAGTTAGTTCACACTGCTGATCGTCGAAGAAGTTGAGAGCGACGACGGCTTCTCTGCCATAAAGCATTCTGTATTTATTTTTCTTCGAATGATACTTTGAGGTTGATGGAATTGCATCTGTGCTAGAAGAGTTACCATGGAACAGAAGATGAATAGATACTAATACATAGAAATAAGGAAGGAATAAGTAATGTCTGCCGTTGCTCCAGCATTTCATATTACTTGTTGAACCTTTTTCATAATTAAAACTGAGGGAAACATTTTTTTGTGTACTTAATCAATCAAGAGTGTCTACATATATCATTTCCACATATTGTATACTTTTTTTGTGTATGTGATAAAACCACATACTGTATGCATAGCGATGCAAGTAAATACCAACTCAACACACTGTAACCTGTTTCAGAAAAAAAATGATGTTGCTCCTGGTAGTGAAGTTCAATCACCTTCCTTCACTAGATAAATATTGTGTAATCTCAATGCAAGCAGAATAAATTTCTGTATCATTTTTAGCATCAATTCCTTCCAACTTTCAATTACAAAACTGAGAACTGAATCGACTAGTCACATCCATGTAAATTAGGCAGAATTCTAAAGAAGTCTCTCTTTTAGCAATTAATCATTATCTTACTATTCTTTTACTCAAAGACCAAGTTCAATTACAGGACCAACAGTGGCACCTATGCTTAAGCAGAAAGGACTTAAGAGGGAGGAGGCTGAAGTTAGGTTGCTCCACTTACCATCAAATTCGATGATGCACGGGCAATCACCACATATTTCCCTTTGGCTCATCATTGCGTGGCTGGCGACGGGGCGTGGCGGCGGGGCGCTGTCGACAAGCGTGAGATTTTGAAGAGGAAGACTTGCGTGGGATTTTGAAGAGGAAGACTGGCGAGTGGCGACTGGCGTGGGACTGGGAATTGGGGACGGGGGAGAAGAGGAAGACGGGGGAGAATAGAACTGGAGAAGAGGAAGGGTCGGATTTTGAAGAGGAAGACTGGCGAGTGGCGACTGGCGTGGGACTGGGAATTGGGGACGAGGGAGAACCAGAGAAGAGAACTGGAGAAGAGGAAGGGTCAATTTAAGATTTTGGATCTGGCGAATACGGGATTTAGCTGATTAAGGTTTAAGTTTACTCATATAACAATTAAATATATATATTAAATAAATAAATATTAAATTAAGCGGATATCCGTATCCGAATTTGCTTTTTTTAAGGAATATCCGTATCCGTATCCGAATCCGTATCCGTTTGTGCCCGGATACGAATTTTTGATATTCGTATCCGCCAAAAAATCGGATTCGGATGCGGATCGAATCGGATATATTCTTATCCGAAAGCATCCCTACTCACGCAGCACAAACCACCCCAACTTGTAGAAGTGAGTTTCGACTAACGACTCGAGAGATACGGCCGTGTGTCGCTTTTGGTTTTAAAAAAACCAAATAAAGCGGTACACGGCCGTATCTCGCAAACCGTGAGTCGAAACTTACTTTTACAAATTTGGGTGGCTCAAAGTTTTATAAATTTTGGATGCCGTTTGTGCGGTTTTCTCACGTTCCTCGCATTAGAAGTAAATGCCTTAGAAAGCATTTAGTGCGGTTATACTAAAAAGTCCTTCAAACGAACTCCAAAAAATATAAAATTTTGCGACTAGGATGGTCTCACGTAGCTCAAGCAACCCCAACTTGTGGAGGTTAATTTCGACTCACGGTTTGAGAGATACGGCCATGCATCGCTTTCGCTTGAAAAGAACCCAAATAAAGTGATATACAGCCGTATCTCTCCAACCGTGAGTCGAAACTCACTTCTACAAGTTGGGATGGCTTGTGCTAGGTGAATTCAAGCAAGCTGCAAAGTTTTATAAATTTTGGATGCCGTTTGTGCGGTTTTCTCACGTTCCTCGCATTAGAAGTAAATGCCTTAGAAAGCGTTTAGTGCGGTTATACTAGAAAATCCATCAAACGATCTCCAAAAAATACGAAACTTTGCGACTAGGATGGTCTCACGTAGCTCAAGCAACCCCAACTTGCAAAGGTTAGTTTCGGGTCACGGTTTGAGAGATACGGGCATGCATCGCTTTCGCTTGAAAAGAACACAAATATAGCGATATACGGCTGTATCTCTCTCTCCAACCGTGAGTCGAAACTCACTTCTACAAGTTGGGGTTGCTTGTGCTAGGTGAATTCAAGCAAGTTGCAAAGTTTTATAAATTTTGAATGCCGACTTGTAAAGGTTAGTTTCGACTCACAATTTGACTGATACGGGCATGCATCGCTTTCGTTCAGAAAGAACGCAAATAAAGCGATATACGGCCGTATCTCTCCAACCGTAAGTCGAAACTCACTTCTACAAGTTGGGATTGCTTGTGCTAGGTGAATTCAAGCAAGTTGCAAAATTTTATAAATTCTAGATGCTGTTTGTGAGGTTTTCTCACGTTCCTCGCATTAGAAGTAAATGCCTTAAAAAACATTTAGTGGGGTTATACCAGAAAATCCTTCAAACGACCTCCAAAAAATACGAAATTTTGCAACTAGGATAGTATCACGTAGCTCAAGCAACCCCAACTCGTAGAGGTTCGTTTTGACTCACGGTTTGATAGATACGGGCTTGCATCGCTTTCGCTAGAAAAAACCCAAATAAAGCGATATACACCCGTATCTCTCCAACCGTGAGTCGAAACTCACTTCTACAAGTTGGGATGGTTTGTGCTAGGTGAAATCAAGCAAGCTACAAAGTTTTACAAATTTTGGATGCCGTTTGTGCGGTTTTCTCGCGTTTCTCGCATTAGAAGTAAATGTCTTAGAAAGCATTTATTTTAGTGCGGTTATACTAGAAAATCCTTCAAACGACCTCCAAAAAATACGAAACTTTGCGACTAGGATGGTCTCACGTTGCTCAAGCAACCCCAACTTGTAAAGGTTAGTTTCGGGTTACGGTTTGAGAGATACGGGCATGCATCGCTTTCGCTTGAAAAGAACACAAATAAAGCGATATACGGCTGTATCTCTCCAACCGTGAGTCGAAATTCACTTCTACAAGTTGGGGTTGCTTGTGCTAGGTGAATTCAACCAAGTTGCAAAGTTTCGTAAAATTTGGATGCCGTTTGTGCGATTTTCTCACGTTACTCGCATTAGAAGTAAATGACTTATAAAGCGTTCAGAGCGGTTAGACTAGAAAACCCTTTAAGCAATCTCCAAAAAATACGAAACTTTGCGACTAGGATGGTCCCACGTAGCACAAGTCATTCCAACTTGTAGAAGTGAGTTTCGACTCACAGTTTGAGAGATACGGGCGTGCATCGCTTTTGGTTGTAAAAAACACAAATAAAGCGATACACGGCCGTATCTCTCGAACCGTGAGAAGAAACTCACTTCTACAAGTTGGGATGGCTTGTGCTAGGTGAATTCAAGCAATCTGAAAAGTTTTATAAATTTTCGATGCCGTTTTGCGATTTTCTCACGTTCTCGCATTAGAAGTAATTAAACTTAGAAAAACATCACAAAATCACCACTTATGTTTAATAGTTAACAACACAATCCTCATGCTCAAGACAAGTTTTGTATTCATAATCTTGCATAAAAGATTTATCTTTCACACTTATACTATTATTCTTAACACAAAGAACAAACCTTTATTCATTCACTAGTATATTTATGCATACACAAGTAAACACTCACTAAAATTTCTAGCAAGTATCAATCATTAAATTCATAAATTGAAACACAAAAGGATTGGAGAATACCCACTTTGATTGCTTGCAAGCTTCAAGTTGCTACTTTTCCTCCTTGCACCTTTAGTCTTCTTGATTCCTTGCTCCACTAATAGTATAATAGTAGTAGTAGCTAAGTAGTAGAAATAGTAGTAGTAAAGTTGTTGAAGTAGTAAAGTAATAGTAGTAGTAATTGTAGTAGTAGTAGTTGTAGTTAAGTAATAGCAAGTAGTAATAAATATATTGAAAAAGGGAGAAGAAAAAGAAGGTTTCTACTGTCGGCAGAAATGGGAGAAAAGAGAGAAGAAGAGAAGTGTAGGAGTAGTAAGTAGTAGTAAAAGTAAGGTAGTATAGTAGTAGTAGTATGAGTAGTAGTAGGATGGTAGAAAACACACATATATATAGAGAAAAGGGGGAAAAAGGGGCTGCAATTAGCTGGAGCTGCTGTCGGCAGTGAAAGAAAAAGAAAAGAGAGAAAGAGAAAGAGTGGGAGAGTAAATAGTAGTAGTAGTGAGTAGGAGTAGTAGTATGTATATATAGAAAAAGGGGAAAAGAAGAAAACTGCAGCTGCTGGCTGCCTGCAGAAAAGAAGGGAAAAGAGAGGGGGAGAGGAGTGTGGAAGGGTGTAGAAGTACTTAGGTGTACCTTACTTTTGCACATAACCCCTTATACTTTATGAAATTGCACATAGGCCCTAAATACAATTGGATTGGGCCTAAAAAGAGAACAAAAAAATAAAATAGTGTTGGGCTTTAAGAAAGAAAGTATTGGGCTTTTTAAAAGAAAACAAATTAGGCTCTTAAAAAAAATTAACCATACTAACATAAAATAAATAATAGTGTAGTGTATGAAAAATAATAATGTCAATGCACATATATATATACATATATACATATATATATATAACAATGTATATGTATATTTATTGCAAGAAAATTAGGGGTATTACATCACTCCCCCCTTAGAATAGTTCCGTCCTCGGAACTATACTAGTGGAGAGAATCAGACACCCAGAAAACATCATAACATACCCATCTCAAAACAAAACATAATATTTAATTTAACACTTATCATCCAAGTATATATGTATATATAGAAACCTTCATACTTCTAGTCACAACCAAAACATATCATTTTTAGCAGCACAACAAATTACATTACACCCTTCAGTGCCCGTGACGACCCACATCTTCCGTCTTTAGCATCCACTTCAGTCAGCGCGAAAGTACGTCCCTAACGGAAGGGCTTCTTCCCTTGATCATTATTCTTCTGCTCTGGACCACTGTTGTTCTTTTGCAGTTGTGGGCATTTTGGCCTGACGTGCCCAACCTTTCCACAATTGAAACATGTTCGTTCACTATCCTGAATCTTATTCCTTGGGCATTGGGATTTAACGTGTCCTCGCTCTCCACAGAGGAAACACTTCACTGACTTGACGGCTTCTATACTGGTATTAGACTTCTGGAATTTCTGGTTCGGGCCTTGCTCCATGAAATCTGTGGCTGGAATAGATCGTTTCCCTTTGTTCTGATTTCCGTTCTTTTCTTGCGGTTGCTTGTTTTGGTTGTTCTGATTTCCGTTCTTTTCTTGCGGTTGCTTGTTTTGGTTTACATCCATCTCTGTTACTGCGGCTCGTCGAACTTGCTTATCAAACTTCCGAATGCATAAAGGCACCATTCTCGATCTCAATCCAGGCCTCAATCTTTGCTCAAACCTCTTTGCCTTCTTTACCTCGTCCTGCACCATCTCTTGTGTAAACTTGATTTCATATTCTCGAATTGTCATACTGCCCTGCCTCGAATTGATGAATTCCATAACCTTTTCTTCTTGGACGTCCAGAGGGAAGTAATGTCGCCTGAATTCCTCTAAGAAGTCTTCCCATGCAATTGGTCCATCACCCATGCCCCGCTTGACTGATTACCACCACACTCCTGCATCTTTTTCCAAAAGGATAGTAGCCAATATAACTTTGCTCTCTTCTGGCGTCTTAAGTACGTTAAACACAGTCTCTACTTGACGAATCCAATCGTCGGCTGTTGTCGGATCTGCTTGGCCTTCAAATACTGGTGGTTTCATTCTCTTAAAAGACTCCACCATCTTGACGTGGTTAGTAATGGCATCGCCTGCATTCCTTTCTTGGGCTCCTGGTGGTGGTGCGAAACTTCGACTGGCCCCCATAAAAGTTCCATTATTTGATATACCTGAGCAATTTCTGCTTCGGTATTGAGATTGGCGGAATTCACTCCACTGCCTTCACCTTCAGTTCTCATGTTGCTACCTTTGTTTTGTTGATAGACTCTACCTTCACCCTTGGTTCGTCCGTTACTGCCACCTTCGTTTCTTTCCGACATTCTTCAAAAATAAGAAAACATACACAGGAGTTAGTTCCGGACATAGGGAGATCGTAAACATAGGTTGGACATACAACAATATGAATCACGACCATCCTATTATCCAAACGAAACTTGACTCTAACTGGGGCATCCAAGTGTAATTTCCTGTTGTGTTGGTACTACAACTTGAAGTTTAGCTCTGATACCACTTTGTAGCGCCCCGAGTTCCACACACTGGGAGTTCGTGACACTTACCCAGAATCTTTACTTCAATGAGTACACAACACAGAAAAATTACAGGAAATTAGAAACTTACATTGCACATGGACACTTTATCCTACACCTGGATGCTTTCCGCAGCACGAGTCCTCCGCTCCACGATCAGCGATCCTGCAATTAGCAAACTGTGGGCACGTCAGTTGAATACAACTGACGCAATGCGGATAAAAGCCACAATCTCCAAAATCCTCAACAATCAATATTTGATGCAAAAGAAAAATGTGAAAGTCAAATCACACGTGTCGGTGTATGTCATGATCTAGATTCTAATGCACAATTCATATGCACATTATGCTCTTAATCTAATGCAAACCTGATTTGGAAACGTATGCATCCCATACTACATACTCCCCAAATCGAGTTCGTATTCTTCAGATGGTAGGGTTCAATCCCTCGCCATGCATCCTACTCTTGTACTCCTTCCTGTTCCTGACATTTATTTAGTGACTGGTAGAGCTGCAGCAAATACGGTCTATTCCGTCTGCTGCATCAGATCGGTGGTCTTTCTCCACTCCCGAAAGTCGGTGATCACTCCGATCTATCGGAATCGGTGGTCTCTCTCCACTCTGCCCGGCCGGTGGTCTCTCTCCACTCCCGACAGGCTGGTGATCATCCAGCTACGCTGCAATCCTGTCGGAATCGGTGGTCCTTCTCCACACCCGGACTCTACCATAAGTTATCCGAACCTAGGGCGAATCGGCAGGGCCTTTCCCTACTCCGCCAGAGACTAAGAGTTACACTCTAGCTCATTGTTCATGTGGACAACTTAGAACATAACGTACTCATAAGGGTCCATTCCCCTAGATTTCGACATTTCTATCACTAAATCTCAGGAATTAACAGTCGAGATTACGCCGCACGTGTCCCAGACGAGACGACAGGTGAGTACACTTCCAACTAGTGCCTGTCCTTATTTTATTGGTCACGAGATTCCATCATCATTGTTGTCCTTTCCCTCCTATTTCATTTATCCTTACTTTAATAAATACTAAGTTTCTTATTCAATGATAGTTGGTTACTAGGTGATTTAAACCTAGATCCAAAAGTTAATTATTTAACTCGAGTATGGATTAAACTAAGAGTAGTTGGTTTAGTTACTTGTTATAAAACTAATGCACTTAAATGCATTTACTTATATGTAGGACAAAGGGCACTTGGTGCACTAAATATCACCATATGCGTATCAATAATGGTGCACTTAAGGCAACAAAATACCAAGTCTCATCTAGATTTAATTGGGTCCAACTTAGCTTCCAATCATGCTAAGAAGTTGGCCCAACATGCACGACACTAGTGCACTCAATGTGCACTAAACATTATCATATGTAAATATCCAAGTATGCATACCCGCATACACAAGCATACGGTATTCCATCAATCACCGTATTTATGTCTACAATCTCTTCTATGCAACCAATAGTTCTTTACTATAATCTACTTAATCTTTACCATGAGTTTCTAAGTAGCTAGGCATGCAACTACAACCACTAAGCATATTACTACAAGTGTGTAGTTTCATGCATTCACATCAATTTAATCATTCGAGGAGTAATCTTTTATACTACATTATAACTAAGCTTACTAACTCATTAGTAGCTTACTAACACAAAACTAGTAGTTTACTAACAATGCATGTTTACTAACCATAAACAATTGGTTAGCAATTGGGTTACTACGAAGTCAAATCTACATTTCTAACTTTCTAACTTCTCACTATCATGGCATTGTAGCATTTTATTCTACTAATTCACTACCATACTAACATATTAACTTACTAACTTATACTAATCATTTCAACTAAGCTTACTAACATTATTAGTACAATGCTAGTAGCTTACTATCCATGTAAATTTACTAATCAAGATACTAACTTCTAATCATAAGAACTTTAAGCATTCAAACATGAAAATTTAATTAGACAATTCACTACACAACATCACAAAATCACCACTTATGTTTAATAGTTAACAACACAATCCTCATGCTCAAGACAAGTTTTGTATTCATAATCTTGCATAAAAGATTTATCTTTCACACTTATACTATTATTCTTAACACAAAGAACAAACCTTTATTCATTCACTAGTATATTTATGCATACACAAGTAAACACTCACTAAAATTTCTAGCAAGCATCAATCATTAAATTCATAAATTGAAACACAAAAGGATTGGAGAATACCCACTTTGATTGCTTGCAAGCTTCAAGTTGCTACTTTTCCTCCTTGCACCTTTAGTCTTCTTGATTCCTTGCTCCACTAATAGTATAATAGTAGTAGTAGCTAAGTAGTAGAAATAGTAGTAGTAAAGTTGTTGAAGTAGTAAAGTAATAGTAGTAGTAATTGTAGTAGTAGTAGTTGTAGTTAAGTAATAGCAAGTAGTAATAAATATATTGAAAAAGGGAGAAGAAAAAGAAGGTTGCTACTGTCGGCAGAAATGGGAGAAAAGAGAGAAGAAGAGAAGTGTAGGAGTAGTAAGTAGTAGTAAAAGTAAGGTAGTATAGTAGTAGTAGTATGAGTAGTAGTAGGATGGTAGAAAACACACATATATATAGAGAAAAGGGGGAAAAAGGGGCTGCAATTAGCTGGAGCTGCTGTCGGCAGTGAAAGAAAAAGAAAAGAGAGAAAGAGAAAGAGTGGGAGAGTAAATAGTAGTAGTAGTGAGTAGGAGTAGTAGTATGTATATATAGAAAAAGGGGAAAAGAAGAAAACTGCAGCTGCTGGCTGCCTGCAGAAAAGAAGGGAAAAGAGAGGGGGAGAGGAGTGTGGAAGGGTGTAGAAGTACTTAGGTGTCCCGTACTTTTGCACATAACCCCTTATACTTTATGAAATTGCACATAGGCCCTAAATACAATTGGATTGGGCCTAAAAAGAGAACAAAAAAATAAAATAGTGTTGGGCTTTAAGAAAGAAAGTATTGGGCTTTTTAAAAGAAAACAAATTAGGCTCTTAAAAAAAATTAACCATTCTAACATAAAATAAATAATAGTGTAGTGTATGAAAAATAATAATGTCAATGCACATATATATATACATATATACATATATATATATAACAATGTATATGTATATTTATTGCAAGAAAATTAGGGGTATTACAGATGGAATTGCATCTGTGCTAGAAGAGTTACCATGGAACAGAAGATGAATAGATACTAATACATAGAAATAAGGAAGGAATAAGTAATGTCTGCCGTTGCTCCAGCATTTCATATTACTTGTTGAACCTTTTTCATAATTAAAACTGAGGGAAACATTTTTTTGTGTACTTAATCAATCAAGAGTGTCTACATATATCATTTCCACATATTGTATACTTTTTTTGTGTATGTGATAAAACCACATACTGTATGCATAGCGATGCAAGTAAATACCAACTCAACACACTGTAACCTGTTTCAGAAAAAAAAAATGATGTTGCTCCTGGTAGTGAAGTTCAATCACCTTCCTTCACTAGATAAATATTGTGTAATCTCAATGCAAGCAGAATAAATTTCTGTATCATTTTTAGCATCAATTCCTTCCAACTTTCAATTACAAAACTGAGAACTGAATCGACTAGTCACATCCATGTAAATTAGGCAGAATTCTAAACAAGTCTCTCTTTTAGCAATTAATCATTATCTTACTATTCTTTTACTCAAAGACCAAGTTCAATTACAGGACCAACAGTGGCACCTATGCTTAAGCAGAAAGGACTTAAGAGGGAGGAGGCTGAAGTTAGGTTGCTCCACTTACCATCAAATTCGATGATGCACGGGCAATCACCACATATTCCCCTTTGGCTCATCATTGCGTGGCTGGCGACGGGGCGTGGCGGCGGGGCGCTGTCGACAAGCGTGAGATTTTGAAGAGGAAGACTTGCGTGGGATTTTGAAGAGGAAGACTGGCGAGTGGCGACTGGCGTGGGACTGGGAATTGGGGACGGGGGAGAAGAGGAAGACGGGGGAGAATAGAACTGGAGAAGAGGAAGGGTCGGATTTTGAAGAGGAAGACTGGCGAGTGGCGACTGGCGTGGGACTGGGAATTGGGGACGAGGGAGAACCAGAGAAGAGAACTGGAGAAGAGGAAGGGTCGATTTAAGATTTTGGATCTGGCGAATACGGGATTTAGCTGATTAGGGTTTAAGTTTACTCATATAACAATTAAATATATATATTAAATAAATAAATATTAAATTAAGCGGATATCCGTATCCGAATTTGCTTTTTTTAAGGAATATCCGTATCCGTATCCGAATCCGTATCCGTTTGTGCCCGGATACGAATTTTTCATATTCGTATCCGCCAAAAAATCGGATTCGGATGCGGATCGAATCGGATATATTCTTATCCGAAAGCATCCCTACTCACGCAGCACAAACCACCCCAACTTGTAGAAGTGAGTTTCGACTAACGACTCGAGAGATACGGCCGTGTGTCGCTTTTGGTTTTAAAAAAACCAAATAAAGCGGTACACGGCCGTATCTCGCAAACCGTGAGTCGAAACTTACTTTTACAAATTTGGGTGGCTCAAAGTTTTATAAATTTTGGATGCCGTTTGTGCGGTTTTCTCACGTTCCTCGCATTAGAAGTAAATGCCTTAGAAAGCATTTAGTGCGGTTAAACTAAAAAGTCCTTCAAACGAACTCCAAAAAATATAAAATTTTGCAACTAGGATGGTCTCACGTAGCTCAAGCAACCCCAACTTGTGGAGGTTAATTTCGACTCACGGTTTGAGAGATACGGCCATGCATCGCTTTCGCTTGAAAAGAACCCAAATAAAGTGATATACAGCCGTATCTCTCCAACCGTGAGTCGAAACTCACTTCTACAAGTTGGGATGGCTTGTGCTAGGTGAATTCAAGCAAGCTGCAAAGTTTTATAAATTTTGGATGCCGTTTGTGCGGTTTTCTCACGTTCCTCGCATTAGAAGTAAATGCCTTAGAAAGCGTTTAGTACGGTTATACTAGAAAATCCAACAAACGATCTCCAAAAAATACGAAACTTTGCGACTAGGATGGTCTCACGTAGCTCAAGCAACCCCAACTTGCAAAGGTTAGTTTCGGGTCACGGTTTGAGAGATACGGGCATGCATCGCTTTCGCTTGAAAAGAACACAAATATAGCGATATACGGCTGTATCTCTCTCTCTCCAACCGTGAGTCGAAACTCACTTCTACAAGTTGGGGTTGCTTGTGCTAGGTGAATTCAAGCAAGTTGCAAAGTTTTATAAATTTTGAATGCCGACTTGTAAAGGTTAGTTTCGACTCACAATTTGACTGATACGGGCATGCATCGCTTTCGTTCAGAAAGAACGCAAATAAAGCGATATACGGCCGTATCTCTCCAAACGTAAGTCGAAACTCACTTCTACAAGTTGAGATTGCTTGTGCTAGGTGAATTCAAGCAAGCTGCAAAATTTTATAAATTTTAGATGCTGTTTGTGAGGTTTTCTCACGTTCCTCGCATTAGAAGTAAATGCCTTAAAAAACATTTAGTGGGGTTATACCAGAAAATCCTTCAAACGACCTCCAAAAAATACGAAATTTTGCAACTAGGATAGTATCACGTAGCTCAAGCAACCCCAACTCGTAGAGGTTCATTTTGACTCACGGTTTGATAGATACGGGCTTGCATCGCTTTCGCTAGAAAAGAACCCAAATAAAGCGATATACAGCCGTATCTCTCCAACCGTGAGTCGAAACTCACTTCTACAAGTTGGGATGGTTTGTGCTAGGTGAAATCAAGCAAGCTACAAAGTTTTACAAATTTTGGATGCCGTTTGTGCGGTTTTCTCACGTTTCTCGCATTAGAAGTAAATGCCTTAGAAAGCATTTATTTTAGTGCGGTTATACTAGAAAATCTTTCAAACGACCTCCAAAAAATACGAAACTTTGCGACTAGGATGGTCTCACGTTGCTCAAGCACCCCCAACTTGTAAAGGTTAGTTTCGGGTTACGGTTTGAGAGATACGGGCATGCATCGCTTTCGCTTGAAAAGAACACAAATAAAGCGATATACGGCTGTATCTCTCCAACCGTGAGTCGAAATTCACTTCTACAAGTTGGGGTTGCTTGTGCTAGGTGAATTCAACCAAGTTGCAAAGTTTTGTAAAATTTGGATGCCGTTTGTGCGATTTTCTCACGTTACTCGCATTAGAAGTAAATGACTTATAAAGCGTTCAGAGCGGTTAGACTAGAAAACCCTTCAAGCAATCTCCAAAAAATACGAAACTTTGCGACTAGGATGGTCCCACGTAGCACAAGTCATTCCAACTTGTAGAAGTGAGTTTCGACTCACGGTTTGAGAGATACGGGCGTGCATCGCTTTTGGTTGTAAAAAACACAAATAAAGCGATACACGGCCGTATCTCTCGAACCGTGAGAAGAAACTCACTTCTACAAGTTGGGATGGCTTGTGCTAGGTGAATTCAAGCAATATGAAAAGTTTTATAAATTTTCGATGCCGTTTTGCGATTTTCTCACGTTCTCGCATTAGAAGTAATTAAACGTAGAAAAATTTTAGTGCGTTTAGACTAAAATCCTCTCCAAACGGGTTCCAAAAAATACGAAACTTTACGAGTATGTTGGTCTCACCTAGCACAAGCCACCTCAACTTGTAGAAGTGAGTTTCGATTCACGGTTCGAGAGATACGTGCGTGTATCGCTTTTGGTTATAAAAAAACCCAAATAAAGCGATCCACGGCCATATCTCTCGAACCGTGAGTCGAAACTCACTTCTACAAGTTGGGATGACCTGTGGTCGGTGAATTCAACCAATTTACAAAGTTTTATAAATTTTGGATGCCATTTGTGTGATTTTCTCACGTTCTTCGAATAAGAAGTAAATAAAATTAGAACCTTTTTAGTGCGTTTAGGATAGAAAATCCACCAAACGGGTTCCAACATATAAGGAAACTTTTCGAGTAGGTTAGCCTCACCTAGCACAAGCCATCCCAACTTGTAGAAGTGACTTTTGACTCACGGTTGGAGAGATACGGGCCTGTATCTGTTTAAGTTGTAAAAAAATTTAAATAAAGCGATACATGGTCGTATCTCTCGTACCATGAGTCGAAACTCACTTCTAAAAGTTGGGGTGACTTGTGGTAGGCGAATCCAAGCAAGGTGGAAAATTTTATAAATTTTAGATACCGTTTGTGCGGTTTTCTTACGTTCCTCGCATAAGAAGTAAATAAAACAGGAATTTTTTTAGTGCGTTTATACTCGAAAATCCTCCAAATGGCTTTCCAAAAATACAAAACTTTGTGAGCAGGTTGCTCTCACCTAGCACAAGCAAACCCCAACTTGTAGAAGTGAGTTTCCAATCACGGTTCGAGAGATTGGAAACTCACTTCTACAAGTTGGGATGGCTTGTGCTACGTGCGACCATCCTATTCCCAAAGTTTCGTATTTTTTGGAGATTGTTTGAGGGTTTTCTAGTCTAACCGCTCTGAACGCTTTCTAAGTCATTTACTTCTAATGCGAGGAACGTGAGAAAACTGTACAAACGACATCCAAAATTTATAAAACTTTGCAACTTGCTTGAATTCACCTAGCACAAGCTACCCCAACTTGTAAAAGTGAGTTTCGACTCACGGTTGGAGAGATACGGCCGTATATCGCTTTATTTGGGTTCTTTTCTAGCGAAAGCGATGCAAGCCCGTATCTATCAAACCGTGAGTCAAAACGAACATCTACAAGTTGGGGTTGCTTGAGCTACGTGATACATCCTAGTTGCAAAATTTCGTATTTTTTGGAGGTCGTTTGAAGAATTTTCTAGTATAACCCCACAAAACGCTTTTTAAGGACATTTACTTCTAATGCGAGGAACGTGAGAAAACCTCACAAACAGCATCCAAAATTTATAAAACTTTGCAACTTGCTTGAATTCACCCAGCACAAGCAACACCAACTTGTAGAAGTGAGTTTCGACTCACGGTTGGATTGATACGGCCGTATATCGCTTTATTCGGGTTCTTTCCAAGCGAAAGCGATGCATGCCCGTATCTCCCAAAATATGAGTCGAAACTAACCGCTACAAGTTGGGGTTGCTTAAGCTACGTGAGGCCATTTTTGTCGCAAAATTTCGTATTTTTTGGAGGTCGTTTGAAGGGTTTTCTATTATAACCGCACTAAACGCTTTCTAAGTCATTTATTTCTAATGCGAGAAACGTGAGAAAACTGCAAAAACGGCATCGAAAATTTATAAAGCTTTGCAACTTGCTTGAATTCACCTAGCATCGCTTTGAGATGGTCTCACGTAGCTCACGTAGCTCAAGCAACCCCAACTTGTAGCGGTTAATTTCGACTCACGGTTTGAGAGATACGGCCATGCATCGCTTTCGATTGAAAAGAACCCAAATAAAGTGATATACAGCCGTATCTCTCCAACCGTGAGTCGAAACTCACTTCTACAAGTTGGGATGGCCTGTGCTAGGTGAATTCAAGCAAGCTGCAAAGTTTTATAAATTTTGGATGCCGTTTGTGCGGTTTTCTCACGTTCCTCGCATTAGAAGTAAATGCTTTAAAAAGCGTTTAGTAGGGTTATACTAGAAAATCCTTCAAACGACCTCCAAAAAATACGAAACTTTGCGACTAGTATGGTTTCACGTAGCTCAAGCAACCCCAACTTGTAAAGGTTAGTTTCGGATCACGATTTGAGAGATACGGGCATGCACCGCTTTCGCTTTAAAAGAACACAAATAAAGCGATATACGGCTGTATCTCTCCTACCGTGAGTCGAAACTCACTTCTACAAGTTGGGGTTGCTTGTGCTAGGTGAATTCAAGCAAGTTGCAAAGTTTTATAAATTTTGGATGCTGTTTGTGAGGTTTTCTCACGTTCCTCGCATTAGAAGTAAATGCCTTAAAAACCGTTTAGTGGGGTTATACTAGAAAATCCTTCAAACGACCTCCAAAAAATACGAAATTTTGCAACTAGGATGGTATCACATAGCTCAAGCAACCCCAACTTGTAGAGGTTCGTTTTGACTCACGGTTTGATAGATACGGGCTAGCATCGCTTTCGCTAGAAAAGAACCCAAATAAAGCGATATACGGCCGTATCTCTCCAACCGTGAGTCGAAACTCACTTTTACAAGTTGGGGTAGCTTGTGCTAGGTGAATTCAAGCAAGTTGCAAAGTTTTATAAATTTTGGATGTCGTTTGTGCAGTTTTCTCACGTTCCTCGCATTAGAAGTAAATGACTTAGAAAGCGTTTAGAGCGATTAGACTAGAAAACCCTCAAACAATCTCCAAAAAATACGAAACTTTGGGACTAGGATGGTCGCACGTAGCACAAACCATCCCAACTTGTAGAAGTGAGTTTTGACTCACGGTTCGAGAGATGCGGGCGTGTATCGCTTTTGGTTGTAAAAATCACAAATAAAGCGATACACAGTCGTATCTCTCGAACCGTGATTGGAAACTCACCTCTACAAGTTGCGGTTTGCTTGTGCTAGGTGAGAGCAACCTGCTCACAAAGTTTGTATTTTGGGAAATCCGTTTGGAGGGTTTTCTAGTATAAACGCACTAAAAAAATTCCTACTTCTTATGCGAGGAACGTAAGAAAACCGCACAAACGGAATCTAAAATTTATAAAATTTTCCACCTTGCTTGGATTCGCCTACCACAAGTCACCCGAACTTGTAGAAGTGAGTTTCGACTCATGGTACGAGAGATACGACCATGTATCGCTTTATTTGAGTTTTTTTACAACCTAAACCGATACAGGCCCGTATCTCTCCAACCGTGAGTCAAAAGTCACTTCTACAAGTTGGGATGGCTTGTGCTAGGTGAGGCCAACCTACTCGAAAAGTTTCCTTATATTTTGGAACCCGTTTGGTGGATTTTCTATTCTAAACGCACTAAAAAGGTTCTAATTTTGTTTACTTCTTATGCGAAGAACGTGAGAAAATCACGCAAATGGCATCCAAAATTAATAAAACTTTGTAAATTGGTTGAATTCACCGACCACAGGCCATCCCAACTTGTAGAAGTGAGTTTCGACTCACAGTTCGAGAGATATGGCCGTGGATCGCTTTATTTGCGTTTTTTACAACCAAAAGCGATACACGCACGTATCTCTCGAACCGTGAATCGAAACTCACTTCTACAAGTTGAGGTGGCTTGTGCTAGGTGAGACCAACATACTCGTAAAGTTTCGTATTTTTTGGAACCCGTTTGGAGAGGATTTTAGTCTAAACGCACTAAAATTTTTCTAAGTTTAATTACTTGTAATGCGAGAATGTGAGAAAATCGCAAAACGGCATCCAAAATTTATAAAACTTTTCAGATTGCTTGAATTCACCTAGCACAAGCCATCCCAACTTGTAGAAGTGAGTTTCTATTCACGGTTCGAGAGATACGGCCGTGTATCGCTTTATTTGTGTTTTTTACAACCAAAAGCGATACACGCCCGTATCTCTCGAACCGTGAGTCGAAACTCACTTCTACAAGTTGGAATGGCTTGTGCTACGTGAGACCATTCTAGTCGCAAAGTTTCGTATTTTTTGGAGATTGCTTGAAAGGTTTTCTAGTCTAACCGCTCTGAACGCTTTATAAGTCATTTACTTCTAATGCGAGTAACGTGAGAAAACCGCACAAAAGGCATCCAAAATTTACAAAACTTTGCAACTTGCTTGAATTCACCTAGCACAAGCAACCCCAACTTGTAGAAATGAGTTTCGACTCACGGTTGGAGAGAAACAGCCGTATATCGCTTTATTTGTGTTCTTTTCAAGCGAAAGCGGTGCATGCCTATATCTCTCAAACCGTGACCCGAAACTAACCTTTACAAGTTGGGGTTGCTTGAGCAACGTGAGACCATCCTAGTCGCAAAGTTTCGTATTTTTTGGAGGTCGTTTGAAGGATTTTCTAGTATAACCCCACTAAACGCTTTTTAAGGCATTTACTTCTAATGCGAGAAACGTGAGAAAACCGCACAAACGGCATCCAAAATTTATAAAACTTTGCAGCTTGCTTGAATTCACCTAGCACAAGCCATCCCAACTTGTAGAAGTGAGTTTCGACTCACGGTTGGAGAGATACGGCTGTATATCACTTTATTTGGGTTCTTTTAATCGAAAGCGATGCATGGCCGTATCTCTCAAACCGTGAGTCGAAATTAACCGCTACAAGTTGGGGTTGCTTGAGCTACGTGAGACCATCTCAAAGCGATGCTAGGTGAATTCAAGCAAGTTGCAAAGCTTTATAAATTTTCGATGCCGTTTTTGCAGTTTTCTCACGTTTCCCACATTAGAAATAAATGACATAAAAAGCGTTTAGTGCGGTTATAATAGAAAACCCTTCAAACGACCACCAAAAAATACGAAATGTTGCGACTAAAATGGCCTCACGTAGCTCAAGCAACCCCAACTTGTAGCGGTTAGTTTCGACTCACAGTTTGAAAGATACGGGCATGTATCGCTTTCGCTTGGAAAAAACCCAAATAAAGCGATATACGGCCGTATCTCTCCAAACGTGAGTCGAAACTCACTTCTACAAGTTGGGGTTGCTTGTGCTAGGTGAATTCAAGCAAGTTGCAAAGTTTTATAAATTTTGGATGCTGTTTATGAGGTTTTCTCACGTTTCTCGCATTAGAAGTAAATGCCTTAAAAAGCGTTTAGTGAGCCTTAAAAAGCGTTTAGTGAGGTTATACTAGAAAATCCTTCAAACGACCTCCAAAAAAGACGAAATTTTGCAACTAGGATGGTATCACGTAGCTCAAGCAACCCCAACTTGTAGAGGTTCGTTTTGACTCACGGTTTGATAGATACGGGCTTGCATCGCTTTCGCTAGAAAAGAACCCAAATAAAGCGATATACGGCTGTATCTCTCCAACTGTGAGTCGAAACTCACTTTTACAAGTTGGGGTAGCTTGTGCTAGGTGAATTCAAGCAAATTGCAAAGTTTAATAATGTTTGGATGTCGTTTGTGCAGTTTTCTCATGTTACTCGCATTAGAAGTAAATGACTTAGAAAGCGTTTAGAGCGGTTAGACTAGAAAACCCGTCAAACAACCTCCTTGATCTGTATACAGTTCTTCTTCCTCCTTGATCTCTCCCCACTCTGTATTTCGTTTTTTGGCCGAAAGTAAACCCAAGAACCCCAACCCTATTCCAAACTCCTCCGTTTGCTCCAACTCCTCCATTTGCGGCTTCTTTTGCTCCTCTTTCATTCTCATACAATCTCTCTCCCAATATCTACCTCAAAAGCAAATCAAAACCCAGTTCGGCCACAAATCGAACTATTGGCTAAATTCGGAGTTATTTTGTAAGGTATTGACTAATTCTTTGCCTTATTAGTTTTAATTGTGTTGATTTTCCAATTTTTCCATAGTAGATTATTTAGAAAGTGCCGAAAAAATTCTTTGCCTAAGTAATTTGTAGATGTAAAATTGTGAAGACTTTTAATATATTCAAATGCCCCAAAAATTCGTTGTCTTAGTAATTTGTAGATGTAGAATTTGGAAGACTTTTAATATATTCAAGTCCCCAAAAAAATCTACATTTAGAATTAATATATTTAAGTGCCCAAAGACTTTAAAATTTTGTAAATGTAGAAATGTTTGTCTTACTAATTTAGTTTTATCTGTGTTGGTTTTTCACGCTCGATTTATACGAAAATAATTATAAATGTTTTAGTGCGGTTACAATAGAAAATCTTGCAGACGGCCTCCAAAAAATACGAAACTTTGCAAGTAGGTTGGTCTCACACAGCACAAGCCACCATAACTTGTAGAAGTGAGTTTCGATTCACGGTTCGAGATATACGGCCGTGTATCTTTTTTGTTTTAAAAAAACTAAAATAAATCGATACATGGTTGTATCTCGCAAACCATGAGTCGAAACTCACTTCTACAAGTTGGGGTGGCTTGCGCTAAGTGAATTCAACATAGTTGCAAAGTTTTATAAATTTTGAATGTCATTTGTGCTGTTTTGTCACGTTCCTCGCATGAAGAAGTAATTGACTACCATCCAAACGAACTTCAAAAAATACGAAATTTTGCTAGTAGGTTAGACTCTAGGGGTGCTTTCGAATCGGATACGGATCGGATATTGGCTTTACCAACATCCGTATCCGCAATCCAAAGACGAATTCGGATACGGATACGGATATGATTCGGAAAATAAAAATCATATCCGTATCCGCAATTTTCGGATACGGATGCGAATCGGATACGGTCTACCGGATAACGGATACGAATTCGGATAACAAATATAAAGTTTTTGCTATTTATTTTTCTTAACTAGTACTTATACATGTACATCACTGAATTGTGAATATCGATTTTCATATCTAATAACAAAATAGAAATCAACAGAACAAAAAAGGAGAATGAAAATTTATTTCAAATATATACAACTCTTATAAAAAAATGAATATAATACGCACGTACTTGTCTATGTTGCATTGGTTTGAAACTGACTCTTTAACTTCTTTTACCAGGATGGTGTGGCGTCATTGAAAAAGATAGCACTTGGGAAGAACTGCAGTAATGGAGAAAAGTTAACAATGACAATGTATAAATTATTTCTTCATTCTTAAAAAAATAGCAGAATTTGTACTTGTATATAAATTTGGCTCAATGCCTCAACTGTTATAAGAAATTATTATACTAAGCAACTTACCATTATTTCTCTTTATGTATTAGTTTTGAAATGCTCCAAGTTTGTTTGCTTGTAAATAATTGTTATTTCTATTTTGTCAAGTTACAGAAGGCCCAATTTGAACTGTCTAGGACCAATTTACAGTATAATTTATTTCAAACCTTACGAATTTCTAAACCTAAAGGTTGCATTATTTAAAGTGTCCTTGTTAAATCCCCAGAGTAAAAAATAACAAGTACATGCAGTGTACTTTGACTTCAAGTGCCACGATATAAAAGAGTGAAAGGCAAATAGAGGGAGGTGCCACTATACCTGAAATGACCAAGTATTCCAACTACAGCCACAGACATTCCGGCAAAATAAGTATAGGTATCACCAAGAAAAACTGAAGAAGGATACCTGTCATTTAAGGGCAAACAGATAGCAAAGCATAATTTAAAGATTACAGAAATATTTAGCTATTAATTTGTAACTACACTAACTTACCAGTTGAAGGAAATCAAAGCCAATGAAGTAGTCAGAAGGGGCATGACAAGATAAATAGAGAACGCATGTGCCTGCTTATATTCCGCATCTGAAGATGCACCAATTTGCATAATGTTGTGTATCAAAATCTGTAATGAAGATACAGAGATTATTTTCGGCAAGAAGCTTGTAAATCTAATTCACAGGAAAAGCATGAGTTAGTTCACACTGCTGATCGTCGAAGAAGTTGAGAGCGACGACGGCTTCTCTGCCATAAAGCATTCTGTATTTATTTTTCTTCGAATGATACTTTGAGGTTGATGGAATTGCATCTGTGCTAGAAGAGTTACCATGGAACAGAAGATGAATAGATACTAATACATAGAAATAAGGAAGGAATAAGTAATGTCTGCCGTTGCTCCAGCATTTCATATTACTTGTTGAACCTTTTTCATAATTAAAACTGAGGGAAACATTTTTTTGTGTACTTAATCAATCAAGAGTGTCTACATATATCATTTCCACATATTGTATACTTTTTTTGTGTATGTGATAAAACCACATACTGTATGCATAGCGATGCAAGTAAATACCAACTCAACACACTGTAACCTGTTTCAGAAAAAAAATGATGTTGCTCCTGGTAGTGAAGTTCAATCACCTTCCTTCACTAGATAAATATTGTGTAATCTCAATGCAAGCAGAATAAATTTCTGTATCATTTTTAGCATCAATTCCTTCCAACTTTCAATTACAAAACTGAGAACTGAATCGACTAGTCACATCCATGTAAATTAGGCAGAATTCTAAAGAAGTCTCTCTTTTAGCAATTAATCATTATCTTACTATTCTTTTACTCAAAGACCAAGTTCAATTACAGGACCAACAGTGGCACCTATGCTTAAGCAGAAAGGACTTAAGAGGGAGGAGGCTGAAGTTAGGTTGCTCCACTTACCATCAAATTCGATGATGCACGGGCAATCACCACATATTCCCCTTTGGCTCATCATTGCGTGGCTGGCGACGGGGCGTGGCGGCGGGGCGCTGTCGACAAGCGTGAGATTTTGAAGAGGAAGACTTGCGTGGGATTTTGAAGAGGAAGACTGGCGAGTGGCGACTGGCGTGGGACTGGGAATTGGGGACGGGGGAGAAGAGGAAGACGGGGGAGAATAGAACTGGAGAAGAGGAAGGGTCGGATTTTGAAGAGGAAGACTGGCGAGTGGCGACTGGCGTGGGACTGGGAATTGGGGACGAGGGAGAACCAGAGAAGAGAACTGGTGTAGCGCCCCGGATCCCCGTCATCGGACATCCGTGACACAACCAGAATCTTTGCCTTCAAATGCATCTCAACACAGTAAATAGTACGAAAATTTAAAACACTTTTACTGCCATCAGAGCTAATATATCAATAATTACGAATATCAAATAAAACCATAAATTTCTTTGAAGACGATGTAAGGTTTCTAGAAAATAACTTATAATACATACCACAAAAACATGAATCTACACCTCACCTCTGCACTGCTGAGGACCTGCAACAGTAGGGGTCTAGGGTAGTCCAGAGACTCCCTAACCCCCAAACACTAAGGGGTTAGCCATTTCTGGTGTGAGTATAATTTATTAACTAAGTAAATAAATTAAACTTACGAGCAAGAACAGAACGAACTCACGACTTATCCTCTTTCCCAATCCCATATCACCTAACATCGCATTCACTTATTTCTTACAATCATCCATCATCATGTCTCGCAATACGTCACTTTCACATTCATTATACCGTTCAACTATCGCACTTACAAATCAGCTTGAATGGAAAATAAATGTGTATCCTGATTTCCTAGTGTTCGTGTATGTCATGATCTAGATTCTAATGCACATCTCATATGCACACCATGCTCTTAATCTAATGCAAACTTGATTTGAGAACGTATGCATCCCATACTACATACTCCCCAAATCGAGTTCGTATTCTCCAAATAATATGGTTCAATCCCTCGTCATGCATCCTACTCTTGTACTCTTTCCTGTTTCTGACATTCATCTAGTGACTGGTAAGATTGCAGTCGCTCGGTCTAGTTCCGTCGCTGCAGTCAGAATCATTGGTTATGTCATTATGTATGCCGAGACCCTGTGGTCCTACGCCACTCCCCGGTCATACTCCGTCCGGCCCCTGTGGTCCTACGCCACTCCCGGGTCATACTCTATCCGGCCCCTGGGTCCTACGCCACTCCCGGATCTTACCCAAAAGTTGTTACGAACATAAAGGTGACCCTGCAGGTCCCACCTGCTCCACCGAGAGTCCTAGAGCCATCTGCTCTGCTCCCTGTTCGCATTAAACAACATAGAACCTTAGGTGAATTTAGAGGGTCCATTCCCTAGTTTCCACCATACAGTCCTTATCACTAAATCCCAGAAATTAACAGACGAGACCACCGCACGTGTCCCAGACGAGACCACGCCGCACGTGTCCCCTTGACAGGAGAGTACAACGCCCAACTAGTGCCTGTCCTTACCAATTATCTAAATTAATTTCTTAATTCACTAACTAGGTTCAAATTAATTCACTAACTAAATTAATTTTTTACAACCAAAAGCGATACACGCCCGTATCTCTCGAACCGTGAGTCGAAACTCACTTCTACAAGTTGGAATGGCTTGTGCTACGTGAGACCATCCTAGTCGCAAAGTTCGTATTTTTTGGAGATTGCTTGAAAGGTTTCTAGTCTAACCTCACTGAACGCTTTATAAGTCATTACTTCTAATGCGAGTAACGTGAGAAAACCGCACAAACGGCATCCAAAATTTACAAAACTTTGCAACTTGCTTGAATTCACCTAGCACAAGCAACCCAACTTGTAGAAATGAGTTTCGACTCACGTTGGAGAGATACAGCCGTATATCGCTTTATTGTGTTCTTTTCAAGCGAAAGCGGTGCATGCCTGTATCTCTCAAACCGTGACCCGAAACTAACCTTTACAAGTTGGGGTTGCTTGAGCTACGTGAAACCATCCTAGTCAAAGTTTCGTATTTTTTTAGAGGTCAATTTGAAGGATTTTCTAGTATAACCCCACTAAACGCTTTTAAGGCATTTACTTCTAATGCGAGCAACGTGAGAAAACCGCACAAACGGCATCCAAAATTTATAAAACTTTGCAGCTTGCTTGAATTCACCTAGCACAAGCCATCCCAACTTGTAGAAGTGAGTTTCGACTCACGGTTGGAGAGATACGGCTGTATATCACTTTTTTTGGGTTCTTTTCAATCGAAAGCGATGCATGGCCGTATCCCTCAAACCGTGAGTCGAAATTAACCGCTACAAGTTGGGGTTGCTTGAGCTACGTTAGCTGCGTGAGACCATCTCAAAGCGATGCTAGGTGAATCAAGCAAGTTGCAAAGCTTTATATAAATTTTCGATGCCGTTTTGCAGTTGTCTCACGTTTCTCGCATTAGAATAAATGACTTAGAAAGCGTTAGTGCGGTTATAATAGAAAACCTTCAAACGACCTCCAAAAAATACGAAATGTTGCGACTAAAATGGCCTCACGTAGCTCAAGCAACCCCAACTTGTAGCGTTAATTTTCGACTCACAGTTTGAGAGTATCGGGCATGTATCGCTTTCGCTTGGAAAGAACCCAAATAAAGCGATATACGCCGTATCTCTCCAACCGTGAGTCGAAACTCACTTCTACAAGTTGGGTTGCTTGTGCCAGGTGAATTCAAGCAAGTTGCAAAGTTTTGTAAATTTTGGATGCCGTTTGTGCGGTTTTCTCACGTTACTCGCATTAGAAGTAAATGACTTATAAAGCGTTCAGAGCGGTTAGACTAGAAAACCTTTCAAGCAATCTCCAAAAAATACGAAACTTTGCGACTAGGATGGTCTCACGTAGCACAAGCCATTCCAACTTGTAGAAGTGAGTTTCGACTCACGGTTCGAGAGATACGGGCGTGTATCGCTTTGGTTGTAAAAAAAACACAAATAAAGCGATACCGGCCGTATCTCGCGAACCGTGAGTAGAAACTCACTTCTACAAGTTGGGATGGCTTGTGCTAGGTGAATTCAAGCAATCTGAAAAGTTTATAAATTTTGGATGCCGTTTTGCGATTTTCTCACGTTCTCGCATTAGAAGTAATTAAACTAGAAAAAATTTTAGTGCGTTTAGACTAAAATCCTCTCCAAACGGGTTCCAAAAAATACGAAACTTACGAGTATGTTGGTCTCACCTAGCACAAGCCCACCTCAACTTGTAGAAATGAGTTTCGATTCACGGTTCGAGAGATACGTGCGTGTATCGCTTTTGGTTGTAAAAAACGCAAAAAGCGATCCACGGCCATATCTCTCGAACTGTGAGTCGAAACTCACTTCTATAAGTTGGGATGGCTGTGGTCGGTGAATTCAACCAATTACAAAGTTTTATAAATTTTGGATGCCATTTGCGTGATTTTCTCACGTTCTTCGCATAAGAAGTAAACAAAAATTAGAACCTTTTTAGTGCTTTAGTAGAATAAGTTCCACCAACACGGGTTCCAAAATATAGGAAACATTTCGAGTAGGTTGGCCTCACCTAGCACAAGCCATCCCAACTTGTAGAAGTGACTTTTGACTCACGGTTGGAGAGATACGGGCCTGTATCGGTTTAGGTTGTAAAAAAACTCAAATAAAGCGATACATGGTCGTTATCTCTCGTACCATGAGTCGAAACTCACTTCTACAAGTTGGGGTGACTTGTGGTAGGCGAATCCAAGCAAGGTGAAAAATTTTTTAAATTTTAGATACGTTTGTGCGTTTTCTTACGTTCCTCGCATAAGAAGTAGGAATTTTTTTAGTGCGTTTTATACTAGAAAACCCTCCAAACGGATTTCCAAAATACAAAACTTTGTGAGCAGGTTGCTCTCACCTAGCACAAGCAAACCGCAACTTGTAGAAGTGAGTTCCAATCACGGTTCGAGAGATACGACTGTGTATCGCTTTATTTGTGATTTTTACAGCCAAAAGCGATACACGCCGTATCTCTCGAACCGCGAGTCAAAATCACTTCTACAAGTTGGGCGTGGCGGCGGGACGCTGTCGACTGGCGTGAGATTTTGAAGAGGAAAGACTTGCGTGGGATTTTGAAGAGGAAGACTGGCGAGTGGCGACTGGCGTGGGACTGGGAATTGGGGGACGGGGGAGAAGAGGAAGACGGGGAGAAGAGAACTGGAGAAGAGGAAGGGTCGGATTTTGAAGAGGAAGACTGGTGAGTGGCGACTGGCGTGGGACTGGGAATTGGGGACGAGGGAGAACCGGAGAAGAACTGGAGAAGAGAAGGGTCGATTTAAAGATTTTGGATCTGGCGAATACGGGATTTAGCTGATTAAGGTTTAAGTTTACTCATATAACTATTAAATATATATATTAAATAAATTAATATTAAATTAAGCGGATATCCGTATCCGAATTTGCTTTTTTTAAATATCCGTATCCGTATCCGAATCTGTATCCGTTTGTGCCCGGATACGAATTTTTCATATTCGTATCCGCCAAAAAATCGGATTCGGATGCGGATCGAATCGGATATATTCTTATCCGAAAGCATCCCTACTCACGCAGCACAAACCACCCCAACTTGTAGAAGTGAGTTTCGGCTAACGACTCGAGAGATACGGCGTGTGTCGCTTTTGGTTTTAAAAAAACCAAATAAAGCGGTACACGGCCGTATCTTGCAAACCGTGAGTCGAAACTTACTTTTACAAATTGGGTGGCTCAAAGTTTTATAAATTTGGATGCCGTTTGTGCGGTTTTCTCACGTTCCTCGCATTAGAAGTAAATGCCTTAGAAAGCATTTAGTGCGGTTATACTAAAAAGTCCTTCAAACGAACTCCAAAAAAATATAAATTTTTGCGACTAGGATGGTCTCACGTACTCAGCAACCCCAACTTGTAGAGGTTAATTTCGACTCACGGTTTGAGAGATACGGCCATGCATCGCTTTCGCTTGAAAAGAACCCAAATAAAGTGATATACAGCCGTATATCTCCAACCGTGAGTCGAAACTCACTTCTACAAGTTGGGTTGGCTTGTGTCTAGATGAATTCAAGCAGCTGCAAAGTTTGTATAAATTTTGGATGCCGTTTGTGCGGTGTTCTCACGTTCCTCGCATTAGAAGTAATGCCTTAGAAAGCGTTTTAGTGCGGTTTATACTAGAAAATCATCAAAACGATCTCCAAAATACGAAACAATGCTTTCGACTGATGGTCTCACGTAGCTCAAGCAACCTCAACTTGCAAAGGGTTAGTTTCGGGTCACGGTTTGAGAGATACGGGCATGCATCGCTTTCGCTGAAAAGACACAAATATAGCGATATACGGCTGTATCTCTCTCTCCAACCGTGAGTCGAAACTCACTTCTACAAGTTGGGGTTGCTTCTGCTAGGTGAATTCAAGCAAGTTGCAAAGGTTTTATAAATTTTGGATGCCGACTTGTAAAGGTTAGTTTCGACTCACAATTTGAGTGATACGGGCATGCATCGCTTTCGTTCAGAAAGACCCAAATAAAGCGATATACGGCCGTATCTCTCCAACCGTAAGTCGAAACTCACTTCTACAAGTTGGGAATGCTTGTGCTAAGGTGAATTCAAGCAAGTTGCAAAATTTTATAAATTTTAGATGCTGTTTGTGAGGTTTTCTCACGTTCCTCGCATAAGAAGTAAATGCCTTAGAAAGCTGTTTAGTGCGGGTTTATACAGGAAAATCCTTCAAACGATCTCCAAAAAAGTACGAAACCTTGCGACTAGGATGGTCATCACGTAGCTCAAGCAACCCTCAACTTGCAAAGGTTTAGTTTCGGGTCACGGTTTTGAGAGTTACGGGCATGCATCGCTTTCGCTTGAAAAGAACACAAATATAGCGATATACGGCGTATCCTCTCTCCAACCGTGAGTCGAAACTCACTTCTACAAGTTGGGATGGTTTGTGCTAGGTGAAATCAAGCAAGCCTGCAAAGTTTTATAAATTTTGGATGCCGGTTTGTGCGGTTTTCTCACGTTCTCGCATTAGAAGTAAATGCCATTAGAAAGCATTTATTTTAGTGCGGTTATACTAGAAAATCCTTCAAACGACCTCCAAAAAATACGAAACTTTGCGACTAGGATGGTCTCACGTTGCTCAAGCAACACCAACTTGTAAAGGTTAGTTTCGGGTTACGGTTTGAGAGATACGGGCATGCATCGCTTTCGCCTTGAAAAGAACACAAATAAAGCGATATACGGCTGTATCTCTCCAACCGTGAGTCGAAATTCACTTCTACAAGTCTGGGGTTGCTTGTGCTAGGTGAATTCAACCAAGTTGCAAAGTTTTGTAAAATTTGGATGCCGTTTGTGCGATTTTCTCACGTTACTCGCATTAGAAGTACATGACTTATAAAGCGTTCAGAGCGGTTAGACTAGAAAACCCTTCAAGCAATCTCCAAAAAATACGAAACTTTGGCAACTAGGATGGTCCCACGTAGCACAAGTCATTCCAACTTGTAGAAGTGAGTTTCGACTCACGGTTCGAGAGATAGGGCGAGCATCGCTTTTGGTTGTAAAAAACACAAATAAAGCGATACACGGCCGTATCTCTCGAACCGTGAGAAGAAACTCACTTCTACAAGTTGGGATGGCTTGTGCTAGGTGAATTCAAGCAATCTGAAAAGTTTTATAAATTTTGGATGCCGTTTTGCGATTTTCTCACGTCTCTCGCATTAGAAGTAATTAAACTTTGAAAAATTTTACTGCGTTTAGACTAAAATCCTCTCCAAACGGGTTCCAAAAAATACGAAACTTTACGAGTATGTTGGTCTCACCTAGCACAAGCCACCTCAACTTGAGAAGTGAGTTTCGATTCACGGTTCGAGAGATACGTGCGTGTATCGCTTTTCGGTTGTAAAAAAACCCAAATAAAGCGATCCACGCCATATTCTCTCGAACCGTGAGTCGAAACTCACTTTCTACAGAGTTGGGATGACCTGCGGTCGGTGAATTCAACCAATTTACAAATTTTTATAAATTTTGGAATGCCATTTGTGTGATTTTCTCAACGTTCTTCGAATAAGAAGTAAATAAAATTAGAACCTTTTTAGTGCGTTTAGGATAGAAAATCCACCAAACGGGTTTCCAAAATATAAGGAAACTTTCGAGTAGGTTGGCCTCACCTAGCACAAACCATCCCAACTTGTACCTAGCACAAGCTACCCCACTTGTAAAGTGAGTTTCCACTCACGGTTGGAGAGATTACGGCCGTTATATCGCTTTTATTTGGGTTCTTTTCTAGCGAAAGCGATGCAAGCCCCGTATCTATCAAACCGTGAGTCAAAACGAACACTCTACAAGTTGGGTGTTGCTTGAGCTATACGTGATACCATCCTAGTTGCAAAATTTCGTATTTTTTGGAGGTCGTTTGAAGAATTTCTAGTATAACCCCACTAAACGCTTTTTAAGGCATTTACTTCTAATGCGAGGAACATGAGAAACACTTCACAAACAGCATCCAAATTTATAAAACTTTGCAACTTGCTTGAATTCACCTAGCACAAGCAACACCAACTTGTAGAAGTGAGTTTCGACTCGCGGTTGGATTGATACGGCCGGTATATCGCTTTATTCGGGTTCTTTTCCAAGCGAAAGCGATGCATGCCCGTATCTCTTAAACTGTGAGTCGAAACTAACCGCTACAAGTTGGGGTTGCTTGAGCTACGTGAGGCCATTTAGTCGCAACATTTTCGGATTTTTTGGAGGTCGTTTGAAGGGTTTTCTATTATAACCGCACTAAACGGCTTTCTAAGTCATTTATTTCTAATGCGAGAAACGTGAGAAAACTGCAAAAAACGGCATCGAAAATTTATAAAGCTTTGCAACTGCTTGAATTCACCTAGCATCGCTTTGAGATGGTCTCACGTAGCTCACGTTAGCTCAAGCAACCCCCAACTTGTAGCGGTTAATTTCGACTCACGGTTTGAGGAGATACGGGCCATGCATCGCTTTCGATTGAAAAGAACCCGAATAAAGCGATATACGGCCGTAATCAATCCAACCCGTGAGTCGAAACTCACTTCTACAAGTTGGGGTTGCTTGTGCTAGGTGAATTCAAGAAGTTGCAAAGTTTTATAAATTTTGAATGCTGTTTGTGTGGTTTTCTCACGTTCCTCGCATTAGAAAGTAAATGCCCCTAAAAAGCGTTATAGTGGGTGTTAAACTAGAAAATCCTTCAAACGACCTCCAAAAATACGAAATTTTGCATACTAGGATGGTATCACGGTAGCTCAAGCAAACCCAACTTGTAGAGGTTCTTTTGACTCACGTTTGATAGATACGGGCTAGCATCGCTTTCGCTAGAAAGAACCCAAATAAAGGATGTATACGGCCGTATCTCTCCAACCGTGAGGTCGAAACTCACTTTTACAAGTTGGGGTAGCTTGTGCTAGGAGAATTCAAACAAGTTGCAAAGTTTTATAAATTTTTTAGATGTCGTTTGTGCAGTTTTCTCACGTTCCTCGCATTAGAAGTAAATGACTTTGAAAGCGTTTAGAGCGATTAGACTAGAAAACCCTCAAACAATCTCCAAAGGAATACGAAACTTGGGGACTAGGATGGTCGCACGTAGCACAAAGCCAAAAATACGAAACTTGGGGACTAGGATGGTCGCACGTAGCACAAGCCGTCCCAAACTTTGTAGAAGTGAATTTTGACTCGCGGTTCGAGAGATACGGCGTGTATCGCTTTTGTTGTAATAAATCACAAATAAAGCGATACACAGTCGTATCTCTCGAACCGTGATTGGAAACTCACTTCTACAAGGTTGCGGTTTGCTTGTGCTAGGTGAGAGCAACCTGCTCACAAAGTTTTGTATTTTGGGAAATCCGTTTTGGAGGGGTTTTCTAGTATAAACGCACCTAAAAAACTTATTCAGGTCTGTGAAGTCGATGCATATTCTCCAGGTCAAAATTTAAATAATGCGATACATGGTCGTATCTCTCGTACCATGAATCGAACTCACTTCTAAAAGTTGGGGTGACTTGTGGTAGGCGAATCCAAGCATGGTGGATAATTTTATAAATTTTAGATACCGTTTGTGCGGTTTTCTTACGTTTCCTCGCATAAGAAGTAAATAAAACAGGAATTTTTTTAGTGCGTTTATACTCGAAAATCCTCCAAATGGCTTTCCAAAAATACAAAACTTGTGAGCAGGTTGCTCTCACCTAGCACAAGCAAACCCCAACTTGTAGAAGTGAGTTTCCAATCACGGTTCGAGAGATACGACTGTGTATCGCTTTATTTGTGATTTTTACAACCAAAAGAGATACACGCCCGTATCTCTCGAACCGTGAGTCAAAACTCACACTTCTACAAGTTGGGATGGCTTGTGCTACGTGCGACCATCCTAATCCCCAAAGTTTCGTATTTTTTGGAGATTGTTGAGGATTTTCTAGTCTAACCGCTCTGAACGCTTTCTAAGTCATTTACTTCTAATGCGAGGAACGTGAGAAAACTGCACAAACGACATCCAAAATTTATAAAACTTTGTAATTTGCTTGAATTCACCTAGCACAAGCTACCCCAACTTGTAAAAATGAGTTTCGACTCACGGTTGGAGAGATACGGCCGTATATCGCTTTATTTGGGTTCTTTTTCTGGCGAAAGCGATGCAAGCCCGTATTTATCAAACCGTGAGTCAAAACGAACATCTCCAAGTTGGGGTTGCCTTGAGCTACGTGATACCATCCTAGTTGCAAATTACGTATTTTTGGAGGTCGTTTGAAGAATTTTCTAGTATAACCCCACTAAACGCTTTTTAAGGTATTTACTTCTAATGCGAGGAACATGAGAAAACCTCACAAACAGCATCCAAAATTTATAAAACTTTGCAACATGCTTGAATTCACCTAGCACAAGCAACACCAACTTGTAAAAGTGAGTTTCGACTCACGGTTGGATTGATACGGCGGTATATCGCTTTATTCGGGTTCTTTCCAAGCGAAAGCGATGCATGCCCGTATCTCTCAAACTGTGAGTCGAAAACTAACCGCTACAAGTTGGGGTTGCTTGAGCTACGTGAGGCCATTTTAGTCGCAACATTTCGTATTTTTTGGAGGTCGTTTGAAGGGTTTTCTATTATAACCGCACTAAACGCTTCTAAGTCATTTATTTCTAATGCGAGAAACGTGAAAAAACTGCAAAAACGGCATCGAAAATTTATAAAGCTTTGCAACTTGCTTGAATTCACCTAGCATCGCGTTTGAGATGGTCTCACGTAGCTCACGAGCTCAAGCAACCCCAACTTGTAGCGGTTAATTTCGACTCACGGTTTGAGAGATACGGCCATGCATCGCTTTCGATTGAAAAGAACCCGAATAAAGCGATATACGGCCCGTATCAATCCAACCGTGAGTCGAAACTCACTTCTACAAGTTGGGGTTGCTTGTGCTAGGTGAATTCAAGCAAGTTGCAAAGTTTTATAAATTTTGAATGCTGTTTGTGAGGTTTTCTCACGTTCCTCGCATTAGAAGTAAATGCCTTAAAAAGCGTTTAGTGGGGTTATACAAGAAAATCCTTCAAACGACCTCCAAAAAATTACGAAATTTTGCAACTAGGATGGTATCACGTAGCTCAAGCAACCCCAACTTGTAGAGGTTCCTTTTGACTCACGGTTTGATAGATACGGGCTAGCATCGCTTTCGCTAGAAAAGAACCCAAATAAAGCGATATACGGCCGTATCTCTCGAACCGTGAGAAGAACTCACTTCTACAAGTTGGGATGGCTTGTGCTAGGTGAATTCAAGCAATCTGAAAAGTTTTATAAATTTTGGATGCCGTGTTTTGCGATTTTTCTCACGTTCTCGCATTAGAAGTAATTAAACTTAGAAAAATTATAGTGCGTTTAGACTAAAAATCCTCTCCAAACGGGTTCCAAAAAATTACGAAACCTTACGAGTATGTTGGTCTCACCTAGCACAAGCCACCTCAACTTGTAGAAATGAGTTTCGATTCACGGTTCGAGAGATACGTGCGTGTATCGCTTTTGGTTGTAAAAAAACCCAAATAAAGCGATCCACGGCCATATCTCTCGAACCGTGAGTCGAAACTCACTTCTACAAGTTGGGATGACCTGCGGTCGGTGAATTCAACCAATTTACAAATTTTTATAAATTTTGGATGCCATTTGTGTGATTTTCTCACGTTCTTCGAATAAGAAGTAAATAAAATTAGAACCTTTTTAGTGCGTTTAGGATAGAAAATCCACCAAACGGGTTCCAAAATATAAGGAAACTTTTCGAGTAGGTTGGCCTCACCTAGCACAAGCCATCCCAACTTGTACCTAGCACAAGCCATCCCAACTTGTAGAAGTGACTTTTGACTCACGGTTGGAGAGATACGGGCCTGTATCGGTTTAAGTTGTAAAAAAATTTAAATAAAGCGATACATGGTCGTATCTCTCGTACCATGAGTCGAAACTCACTTCTAAAAGTTGGGGTGACTTGTGGTAGGCGAATCCAAGTAAGGTGGAAAATTTTATAAATTTTAGATACCGTTTGTGCGGTTTTCTTACGTTCCTCGCATAAGAAGTAAATAAAACAGGAATTTTTTTATTGCGTTTATACTCGAAAATCCTCCAAATGGCTTTCCAAAATTACAAAACTTTGTGAGCAGGTTGCTCTCACCTAGCACAAGCAAACCCCAACTTGTAGAAGTGAGTTTCCAATCACGGTTCGAAAGATACGACTGTGTATCGCTTTATTTGTGATTTTTACAACCAAAAGCGATACACGCCCGTATCTCTCGAACCGTGAGTCAAAACTCACTTCTACAAGTTGGGATGGCTTGTGCTACGTGCGACCATCCTAGTCCCAAAGTTTCGTATTTTTTGGAGATTGTTTGAGGGTTTTCTAGTCTAACCGCTCTGAACGCTTTCTAAGTCATTTACTTCTAATGCGAGGAACGTGAGAAAAACTGCACAAACGACATCCAAAATTTATAAAACTTTGCAACTTCCTTGAATCACCTAGCACAAGCTACCCCAACTTGTAAAAGTGAGTTTCCACTCACGGTTGGAGAGATACGGCCGTATATCGCTTTATTTGGGTTCTTTTCTAGCGAAAGCGATGCAAGCCCGTATCTATCAAACCGTGAGTCAAAACGAACATCTACAAGTTGGGGTTGCTTGAGCTATACGTGATACCATCCTAGTTGCAAAATTTCGTATTTTTTGGAGGTCGTTTGAAGAATTTTCTAGTATAACCCCACTAAACGCTTTTTAAGGCATTTACTTCTAATGCGAGGAACATGAGAAAACATCACAAACAGTATCCAAAATTTATAAAACTTTGCAACATGCTTGAATTCACCTAGCACAAGCAACACCAACTTGTAGAAGTGAGTTTCGACTCACGGTTGGATTGATACGGCGGTATATCGCTTTATTCGGGTTCTTTCCAAGCGAAAGCGATGCATGCCCGTATCTCTTAAACTGTGAGTCGAAACTAACCGCTACAAGTTGGGGTTGCTTGAGCTACGTGAGGCCATTTTAGTCGCAACATTTCGTATTTTTTGGAGGTCGTTTGAAGGGTTTTCTATTATAACCGCACTAAACGCTTTCTAAGTCATTTATTTCTAATGCGAGAAACGTGAGAAAACTGCAAAAACGGCATCGAAAATTTATAAAGCTTTGCAACTTGCTTGACACCTAGCATCGCTTTGAGATGGTCTCACGTAGCTCACGTAGCTCAAGCAACCCCAACTTGTAGCGGTTAATTTCGACTCACGGTTTGAGAGATACGGCCATGCATCGCTTTCGATTGAAAAGAACCCGAATAAAGCGATATACGGCCGTATCAATCCAACCGTGAGTCAAAACTCACTTCTACAAGTTGGGGTTGCTTGTGCTAGGTGAATTCAAGCAAGTTGCAAAGTTTTATAAATTTTGAATGCTGTTTGTGAGGTTTTCTCACGTTCCTCGCATTAGAAGTAAATGCCTTAAAAAGCGTTTAGTGGGGTTATACTAGAAAATCCTTCAAACGACCTCCAAAAAATACGAAATTTTGCAACTAGGATGGTATCACGTAGCTCAAGCAACCCCAACTTGTAGAGGTTCCTTTTGACTCACGGTTTGATAGATACGGGCTAGCATCGCTTTCGCTAGAAAAGAACCCAAATAAAGCGATATACGGCCGTATCTCTCCAACCGTGAGTCGAAACTCACTTTTACAAGTTGGGGTAGCTTGTGCTAGGAGAATTCAAACAAGTTGCAAAGTTTTATAAATTTTAGATGTCGTTTGTGCAGTTTTCTCACGTTCCTCGCATTAAAAGTAAATGACTTTGAAAGCGTTTAGAGCGATTAGACTAGAAAACCCTCAAACAATCTCCAAAAAATACGAAACTTGGGGACTAGGATGGTCGCACGTAGCACAAGCCAAAAAATACGAAACTTGGAGACTAGGATGGTCGCACGTAGCACAAGCCATCCCAACTTGTAGAAGTGAATTTTGACTCGCGGTTCGAGAGATACGGGCGTGTATCGCTTTTGGTTGTAAAAATCACAAATAAAGCGATACACAGTCGTATCTCTCGAACCGTGATTGGAAACTCACTTCTACAAGTTGCGGTTTGCTTGTGCTAGGTGAGAGCAACCTGCTCACAAAGTTTTGTATTTTGGGAAATCCGTTTGGAGGGTTTTCTAGTATAAACGCACTAAAAAACTTATTCAGGTCTGTGAAGTCGATGCATATTCTCCAGGTCAAAATTTAAATAATGCGATACATGGTCGTATCTCTCGTACCATGAATCGAAACTCACTTCTAAAAGTTGGGGTGACTTGTGGTAGGCGAATCCAAGCATGGTGGAAAATTTTATAAATTTTAGATACCGTTTGTGCGGTTTTCTTACGTTCCTCGCATAAGAAGTAAATAAAACAGGAATTTTTTTAGTGCGTTTATACTCGAAAATCCTCCAAATGGCTTTCCAAAAATACAAAACTTTGTGAGCAGGTTGCTCTCACCTAGCACAAGCAAACCCCAACTTGTAGAAGTGAGTTTCCAATCACGGTTCGAGAGATACGACTGTGTATCGCTTTATTTGTGATTTTTACAACCAAAAGAGATACACGCCCGTATCTCTCGAACCGTGAGTCAAAACTCACTTCTACAAGTTGGGATGGCTTGTGCTACGTGCGACCATCCTAGTCCCAAAGTTTCGTATTTTTTGGAGATTGTTTGAGGATTTTCTAGTCTAACCGCTCTGAACGCTTTCTAAGTCATTTACTTCTAATGCGAGGAACGTGAGAAAACTGCACAAACGACATCCAAAATTTATAAAACTTTGTAATTTGCTTGAATTCACCTAGCACAAGCTACCCCAACTTGTAAAAGTGAGTTTCGACTCACGGTTGGAGAGATACGGCCGTATATCACTTTATTTGGGTTCTTTTCTGGCGAAAGCGATGCAAGCCCGTATCTATCAAACCGTGAGTCAAAACGAACATCTCCAAGTTGGGGTTGCTTGAGCTACGTGATACCATCCTAGTTGCAAAATTACGTATTTTTTGGAGGTCGTTTGAAGAATTTTCTAGTATAACCCCACTAAACGCTTTTTAAGGTATTTACTTCTAATGCGAGGAACATGAGAAAACCTCACAAACAGCATCCAAAACTTATAAAACTTTGCAACAAGCTTGAATTCACCTAGCACAAGCAACACCAACTTGTAGAAGTGAGTTTCGACTCACGGTTGGATTGATACGGCGGTATATCGCTTTATTCGGGTTCTTTCCAAGCGAAAGCGATGCATGCCCGTATCTCTCAAACTGTGAGTCGAAACTAACCGCTACAAGTTGGGGTTGCTTGAGCTACGTGAGGCCATTTTAGTCGCAACATTTCGTATTTTTTGGAGGTCGTTTGAAGGGTTTTCTATTATAACCGCACTAAACGCTTTCTAAGTCATTTATTTCTAATGTGAGAAACGTGAAAAAACTGCAAAAACGGCATCGAAAATTTATAAAGCTTTGCAACTTGCTTGAATTCACCTAGCATCGCTTTGAGATGGTCTCACGTAGCTCACGTAGCTCAAGCAACCCCAACTTGTAGCGGTTAATTTCGACTCACGGTTTGAGAGATACGGCCATGCATCGCTTTCGATTGAAAAGAACCCGAATAAAGCGATATACGGCCGTATCAATCCAACCGTGAGTCGAAACTCACTTCTACAAGTTGGGGTTGCTTGTGCTAGGTGAATTCAAGCAAGTTGCAAAGTTTTATAAATTTTGAATGCTGTTTGTGAGGTTTTCTCACGTTCCTCGCATTAGAAGTAAATGCCTTAAAAAGCGTTTAGTGGGGTTATACTAGAAAATCCTTCAAACGACCTCCAAAAAATACGAAATTTTGCAACTAGGATGGTATCACGTAGCTCAAGCAACCCCAACTTGTAGAGGTTCCTTTTGACTCACGGTTTGATAGATACGGACGGGCTAGCATCGCTTTCGCTAGAAAAGAACCCAAATAAAGCGATATACGGCCGTATCTCTCCAACCGTGAGTCGAAACTCACTTTTACAAGTTGGGGTAGCTTGTGCTAGGAGAATTCAAACAAGTTGCAAAGTTTTATAAATTTTAGATGTCGTTTGTGCAGTTTTCTCACGTTCCTCGCATTAGAAGTAAATGACTTTGAAAGCGTTTAGAGCGATTAGACTAGAAAACCCTCAAACAATCTCCAAAAAATACGAAACTTGGGAACTAGGATGGTCGCACGTAGCACAAGCCAAAAAATACGAAACTTGGGGACTAGGATGGTCGCACGTAGCACAAGCCATCCCAACTTGTAGAAGTGAATTTTGACTCGCGGTTCGAGAGATACGGGCGTGTATCGCTTTTGGTTGTAAAAATCACAAATAAAGCGATACACAGTCGTATCTCTCGAACCGTGATTGGAAACTCACTTCTACAAGTTGCGGTTTGCTTGTGCTAGGTGAGAGCAACCTGCTCACAAAGTTTTGTATTTTGGGAAATCCGTTTGGAGGGTTTTCTAGTATAAACGCACTAAAAAACTTATTCAGGTCTGTGAAGTCGATGCATATTCTCCAGGTCAAAATTTAAATAATGCGATACATGGTCGTATCTCTCGTACCATGAATCGAAACTCACTTCTAAAAGTTGGGGGTGACTTGTGGTAGGCGAATCCAAGCATAGTGGAAAATTTTATAAATTTTAGATACCGTTTGTGCGGTTTTCTTACGTTCCTCGCATAAGAAGTAAATAAAACAGGAATTTTTTTAGTGCGTTTATACTCGAAAATCCTCCAAATGGCTTTCCAAAAATACAAAACTTTGTGAGCAGGTTGCTCTCACCTAGCACAAGCAAACCCCAACTTGTAGAAGTGAGTTTCCAATCACGGTTCGAGAGATACGACTGTGTATCGCTTTATTTGTGATTTTTACAACCAAAAGAGATACACGCCCGTATCTCTCGAACCGTGAGTCAAAACTCACTTCTACAAGTTGGGATGGCTTGTGCTACGTGCGACCATCCTAGTCCCAAAGTTTCGTATTTTTTGGAGATTGTTTGAGGATTTTCTAGTCTAAACCGCTCTGAACGCTTTCTAAGTCATTTACTTCTAATGCGAGGAACGTGAGAAAACTGCACAAACGACATCCAAAATTTATAAAACTTTGTAATTTGCTTGAATTCACCTAGCACAAGCTACCCCAACTTGTAAAAGTGAGTTTCGACTCACGGTTGGAGAGATACGGCCGTATATCGCTTTATTTGGGTTCTTTTCTGGCGAAAGCGATGCAAGCCCGTATCTATCAAACCGTGAGTCAAAACGAACATCTCCAAGTTGGGGTTGCTTGAGCTACGTGATACCATCCTAGTTGCAAAATTACGTATTTTTTGGAGGTCGTTTGAAGAATTTTCTAGTATAACCCCACTAAACGCTTTTTAAGGTATTTACTTCTAATGCGAGGAACATGAGAAAACCTCACAAACAGCATCCAAAATTTATAAAACTTTGCAACATGCTTGAATTCACCTAGCACAAGCAACACCAACTTGTAGAAGTGAGTTTCG